>JAASGT010000465.1:0-24551 GCA_023334315.1 Globisporangium alternatum | reverse complement strand
GTTGTGATCTTGCGCTCAAGTTGGACCGAATACAAGTTGGGCGTTCGTGGGAGTTGGTGCTCATGTTTATGAGCCCATCCTCGTAATGTTTCGGGAGCGATACCATATACCTCTCTGGCAGAAGACACGTACTTGGGCATTCCTTCGAGCTGATTATCACCAATTTTGTGTATCAATCGACCAACTGAACATTTTTCAAAAAAATTACACAACTTAGTAAAATCGTGTAAAATTGGTATCCCTCGGTAGTTGACATGGGTGCACTTTGCACCACTCAGAGGGTCCACTATTTGGGCTGAACTTGCTTTCTCCAGGCAGAACAATCCCCATGATCACCATCGAACGCGACGCATAAATAGCTCGTCATTCGCGCATCAAAAGCAGCCCGCGCGCTCCATCAATCTCTCCATATACAACCGAGCCGTCCGGACGCCAGCCGCACACTCAAGCACAAGACGAAGGAGAAGCATGGGACACACTAGCAGCGTGCAGCGCGGGCCGCACGGCGCGCTCTACGGCGAACGGCTGGGGTCGCACCCGACGGGCGCCGTGAACCGCGCCAACTACACGCCGGCGCAGCTGCAGGCGCTCTACCTGAGCCGCGGGCGACCGGACATGGGCTTCATGAGCAACCAGGCCATGCTGCCCAAGGACGTGCCCGAGATGCAGCAGACGAGCACGGTCAAGAACCACGTGAACCTCAAGAAGAGCTCGCTCAAGCTTGTGCCGATCGAGAGCTCATCGAGCTCAGTCAAGGCGAACCTCGTGAGCCTCGAGTTCCAGTTCGACGCGACCAAGCCCTGCCGCGTCACCGTCTTTCTCGTAGCGCTCGAGGAGATCGACGACGACACGGGCTGCTCGCGCTACTCGCAGCAGCACAAAAACGCGCCGTCGCTCGCGTGCGACTTCCCCGAGGGCCTCTCGCAGAGATTTAGCCTCATTGACCACGTCGCGTTGTCGTCGCCCGCAGAGACCGACGTCAGCAATGTCGAAGAGCTCTTCGATCTCAGCCGCTTCAGCGAGTCCGAGCTCATTTACGAGGAAGGTTCGCTCAAGTTCCCGCTCATCATCGTGCTCGAAGTGCTAGAGCCCAGTGGCGACGACGGCCCGAGTAACAAGAGCCCAGCGCCGCAGTCGCAATCTACGTTCTGCACATTCGCCAAGCAGCCCAGCACCGGCGTGTGGACCATCAAGATGCTCAAGCAGAAGATCCAGGTCGACGGACTCACGTACGAGCTGCAGGAGATCTACGGTATCGACGGCTCGCTGGCGGCGGCGCCAAAGAACGACACGAGCAGTGGAGACGGAGCCACGGGCGAGAAGAAGGGCGGCGCGCTGGACGAGATCGACATACCCGACGGTGCCGAGTGCATCATCTGCATGTGCGAGCCACGCAACACGACCGTGCTGCCCTGTCGCCACATGTGCCTCTGCGGTGAGTGCGCCGAGGCGCTGCGCAAGAGCTCGAGCACGTGTCCGATCTGCCGGACGCGCGTCGAGGGCCTGCTACAGATCCGCGTGGACGCCAAGGATCAGTCCGACTCCAAGGATTAAGTCAGAAGAACGCGCTTCAGTTTATCTATGATTGCCAGTGGCGGGCCGGAGGGCGACGGAGATGACGATGGCGAGAGGGGTTTCATACACAAACTTGTAGCTTCTTGTTTCTTTCTTCACGATATCTAAGACTGGCGTATCCGCCCATTTAAAGTACTCGGCCATTTCTCTTTTTCTTCTTCTTGCTTTCTTCTGGCTAGCTGGTGTCGAAACTTCTCTAATTTCTTGCTCCCATGGACGAGCTCGAGCCTTCTCTTCTTGTACACACGCGCCTGTCGCGCTCGCTCAGCGCAATCGTCGTCATCGCTTCGGATCTCGATTGACGCGCACGGCGAAGCAAAGCTCCCTTGCTGGAATTTCAAACGTAAACAAAACTAAAGTAGAGGTACAGCCGGCAGACACCGTCGATCCCGACTGGGAGGCGCTGCAAACTCGAAAGAAGACTCGAGCCCGCTGGACTGACCTAGTTCTTCTTCCAGAGGCCCTTCATCTGAACACAATCAACAATCGCGTCAGTTTGCATCCGACACGGCAAACTTAACTTGAGCATAACGAACACAAACGTACCAGACTCGTGACCTGCTCGGGGGTGTCACGTGAGCGGGACATCGAGCTTGTGGGGAGACTGCCGCTCTCTGCGCCTCCGGAATGATACCCTGCTAAACTGCCGTTGCCAGGCTTGGAGTTGGAGTACCCTCCGCTCCTGCTCAAAACAGAGTCACTGTTGCTGTGCAGATACACGCGCGGCCTCGCTGGGGTCCCCGGGTTCAGACTGGAGGACACGGGCTCCTCCGAGTACAGCTGCTGCTGCTGCTGCGGCATCTTGAGCTGGAAGTCCTGGTGGTACTCGGCCAGACTGTGCATACCTCCTCTTTGACCGGTACTACGCCCCGGACTGCCCGAATTGTTGTTGCTATTGTTGCTGCTGTAGTTGTTGTCTGCGCTAGAGTTTGAACCGTCCGAGGTTGTGGGGGAAGAAACCTTGGCACTGTTGGTGTACGTCACTTTGCGGCTCATCATGTCGACCCTGCGGTGTATTTTCGTGGGGTTTTTAAAATTGCACAGCGTCAGTGCACTCCCTTCACTCCTCGCTGCTCGAATACAAACGCTCTCCTCCTATTCCTCAAACGTACATTTGCTCACGCTTCTTCAGCTCGCTCTCGCGGCGAACGTAGTCGATCTCTAGCTCTGCACAGTAATCAAATCGCATTCACAACAAAGACATCAGCATGACTGAGACACACAAGGCACCAGTGACTAGCTGGCTGGACAACAACATTATCGTACCTTTGAGCTTCTTCTCGCGGGCGATCAGCGCGGCCTCTTGGCGGCGCAGGTCCTCTTCAATCGCTAACAGCTCCTTCATCTTCTGGCTGTACGTGTTCTGCAGCTGCTGCTCTGGTGATGGAGCATTCGCTGCAGCGTAAGCGCGCAGACGCTGCTGCAGCTGCGGGACGCGCTCCAAGTCCTCAATGCGAGGTCGTCGCGAGCGTTGTCTGTGGAGCATCCACCGGATGACCTGGAAGAGTCCCTCCGAGTACTGCGCCGGGATGCGCGTGAACTTGCCCGCGTTGATCTTCTTGGCCAGCGCGAGCTGGTTCGTCGCGTCGAATGGTGGGCTGCGCAATCATATTAACGAGTTAGCTTATGGTCTAGGTAGCCTTATACAATGTCCCCATTCACAACAGTCCACTTACGCCAGCGTCGCCATTTCGTAGAGCAGACACCCGAGCGCCCAGATGTCCGAGCGCTCGTCGTACGTCATCTCGTTCACCATCTCCGGGCTCATGTAGTACGGCGTGCCGACGTTCGTCTGCGCGAAGCGCGACTCGCTGCTCAGCTCCTTCGCGAGACCAAAGTCACCGAGCTTCGCGTTGTTCTAGTAGCACAAACACAACAAACACAACTCAAGCCGTCAGCAAAGCCATCGAGATGTGGGATAACTAGGACATAGCCAATAACGTACATTAGAGTCGAGGAAGATGTTGCCCGGTTTGATGTCGCGGTGCAGGATCGGACGCACGACGTTGCCCTCGCGGTGGCGGTGGCACTCCTTGAGCGCCAGAAAGATGTGTGTGAAAATGTGCCAGATGAAGCCTTCCTCAATGTACGACCTGGTTCGTATGGGAATAAGCCATTAGTACAAGAGACAGAGTAGCATCTCTCCCCCAACCAGTCACTACGAGAGCAAACAGCACGCACCCTTCGCGCTTCTTGCGCTTGATGTACTGGCTCAGGTCGCCGCCCTCGCAGTACTCCATGACGATGTAGATCTTGGTCGCCTGCTTGTCGATCACGCGGTCCAAGTAGCGTACGATATGCGGGTGGCGCAGCTCGCGCAGGATGTTCACCTCGCTCACGATCAGCTGCTTCTCCTTCTCGCTCATCTGCCCATAGTTGACCTCTTTCCACACGAGCGCCTATCATACCGAAACAACAGCAACACCACATCCACACGTCCGTTAATCCATGTCCGCATGCCCACATTATCCACGGTCATCCCGCACAAACAACTGTCAGAGAAAATGAAATACGAAGCCATGTTTCCCACTTCAGTTCTCCGTCATCCAGCAAAAATGCACAGCGACCCACACACACTCCCGCACGCAAGCGCACTTCCAAGTCAATGCCAACGAGCACGAGAGGCGGTCACGTCCGCATACATACACGCAGCGAGAGACTCATTCGAGACGCACCTTGCCGTCGGCCTTGCGCACGATCTGTGTGACCACGCCGAACGAGCCCTTGCCGATCACCTTCACCTGCTCGTACGCGTCCATTCTGTCGGTTGCTTGATTTCGCTGTCAGTCTCACTCGCACAAGTGCGCCTTGATGTCGGACACGAGGGGGTTCCTCGTCACTAGAAGGTAGGGGGTGGGCGAGCGCTTTCCTTTTTCTCTCGCTCTGCTGCTGCTGCTGCTCTGTGGGGCGGGCGACTACCCGCGTGAGTGAGAGAGAGAGCGACTGAGCTGACTGTATGGCGCCACAACCCACAAGGCTCGTGTGTTTGTTGGAAGCCGCGCTCGCGAGGACGAGCCCGAGCCCCTTCTGTTGTCCGGTGTACCGGTTTCTAAGCTAAAGCTTGTTCTTTGTATGAAATAAGCTCGTTGACTTGAAAGTTTGGGCCTTTACCGCTCAGCTTGACTACTGGGTAGTCAAAATCACTAAGCGCAAATATATCCGCTTTTTAGAGGTGCTTGCTTTCTTACAAGAATGCTCGATCTTTGAGCTGGTAATATCAGTCAAAGTGCTGGAGCGTTGTACTGTTGGCTCGATGTAATTTCGCCATGCACTGAGGCAAATCTAGTGGTGTGTGAGTGTCCGTTGCCTCGTCACGTCGTTGGTAACAGAGGTGGCGGACCATTCGCCGCGTTGCTTGGTCGTGAGGACCTGTCGTAGAGTCTGCATCTCAATGCGGTTGGACGTCGTCGTCTATGGCGTGAGTAATACCGGCACTCGTCGAGCGTGAAGTCGTAGCTACACTTTTTACACTTTTGAGACGAGATACTGTCGCTCATGAGCTGATGATCACGCGGTGCGCTGCTCACAAAGTCCAAAAGTCCGTGCGACTCTCGAATAATTTCCCATTTCTTCAATTGGCCAGGAGATGGGGAGGGTTCCAAAGACGGTATGTCATGGAGAGAGGCACGTCAGGAAGATGATCACTCCAACACTACGGTCAAAGGCCTCGTCAGCAAAATGACCTGTATCTTGGTTATCAGCAGTCCGTAGTAGCTCAACTGGAACTTCAGAATTGCAGACCATTGAACTGGGTCTGTGAGCTTTAGTCACCGCTGCTGCACCAACGTACTGAGTGACCGTGACGCCGTCGTCGTGCAGATCGGCACGAAACAAGTACTCAACTGGCATTATCGCTGACATAGCCAGCCCCGTGCGAACTGCCTTGAGGGGTTTTGTTGCTTGTTGTCTTTTCAGCAGTGGTTTCAGTATTGACTCCCTGAAAGTCAATGCGGTTTGTTGGGTTGGCAGAGAGCTCGAAGCTTCCGGCTCATTCCATTCCGGCTTGCGAGCCAGAACGAGCAAACGAGCCAAGTTTTGCTGGTGATGGGCAGATCGTGCTTGCTTGGGAGAGAATTGTCCTGAGAACGCAACGGCGTCCTCGGCTTCGCTTGCGTACTGTCTGTCTCCATGGATCTCAAGCAGTACCACCACCTGTACAAGGGTTGCATGGACCGCTTACTGCCTCTGGAAGGTGCTACCAAAGTCACTGACACCCAGATGGCCGACTTAGACTAGTCACGCTACCACGCGTAAACTTGCTTACGACCACCGTCGAGCCTCGCTGAGCTGTTCACGAGCCCTGCTTGTTTCGAATCTTTTACATGGCGTCAGTTGTTTGGTCGATAAGAATGAACCATTGCCACGTAGCTCTCATTTCATGGTGCAAGCCGTCTTCACCAACACTTACTCATTGTCATAAGTCATACTTGACTGGAGCTTCACTCTACCAGGAGCTCAATTAGTACTCGGACGCGAGCAGTGACTCCGTGTCCGTGGTGTCGTCGTCGAGCGGCAGCGTCGTCTTCGTGGACTGGTGCGACCGGTTGAGCACCGAGCCGTTCTGATAGTCGAGCACGTTGAGCAACACGCCGACAACGGTGCCGAGGATGCCAAACGTTACAAAAAGCATCTCGACGCCCGGGATGTACTTGCCCTCGTGGTTGTACACCTCCGCAACCGCCAGCGGAAACAACGCCAGCCCAATGTTCTGATGAGAAAGAGAGGGTGTGAGTCAGCGCTGACTTTGTGAAGCATCAAAGCCATTGACATGCAAAGCAGCACCTGAATGGACGTGATCGCCCCGTACGCACTACCAACGTGTTTCGGCTCGACAACGTCTGACCACAAAGCAGTGAGGTGAGTACAAGAAACAAAACAACCCGGCCATTTGGCAGCATTCGAAGCACAAACGTACATGGCACCGACGGCCACAGCGCGGCAGCAAAGACACTATAGGACACACCCTGCAGCACCAATGGAATGTAGAGACTCACGTGCGTGAGGCCGAGCATGACGTGCACGAGCGTGAGCGAGATCGGCGCGACGAGCGCCAGGAATGCGCGCAGTCCGATGCGATCGACCATGAAGCCCAGGAACGGCGAGATGATCGCCGAGATGATGTACGGAATGCTCATGGGCGTCGCGGCCTTTTCGGCGGCCCCCGCCTTCTTCTCGCAGTAGATCTTGGTGTACGGCCCAAACTTCCAGCCAACATCATCGCAGTTGATCTTGCTCTCGTCGATGAGCGGCGGAGTGGAGCTACAGTTGAATTGGTCCTCGGGGCGCTTCACCGTGCAGTTTGCCGACAGATATGGGAGCGGCCACGAGTACGGAGGCACAGGTGGACAGTTCAACGCGAGGCGCTTGCACTCAAAGTCGTCAATGTATGCACCCTGGCCGCAGCGTCGGCATTCGACAGGTGGCTCCTTAAAGAAGTCTCGCTCCATCAGCAGACTGCTCGCGACGTTGTTAAACGGGATCACGCAGCCGTACACGACGACGCAGCTGAGCGCTAGCAGCCAAAAGGCCGGGCGAAAGTGGCGGATGTCGCCAAAGCTGATGTTCTGCGCGCTGCTGTTGTTGTTCTTGTTGCCGCCCTTGCGAAGCGACTGCACTGCGCGCTCAGCGCGTCTGTCAATGGGGATGACCACGAGCACCGCGAGCGAGGACACGATGCACATCATGACACCGACCCAGAGCGCCGCTGACACACTCGACGCTCTCGCGATCGCCGGACTGAGCTCGTTGTTGATGACGCTGCCCAGTCGAGCCACGCTCAGGTTGATGCCAAGCGCGAGAGCTACAAAACAGCAGCGTCACGGCAAACAGTCAGCTAAATGTGGCATGGCAATACGCACAAAGTAATCAAGGCACTTGTATGCGCGTACCCAACTCGCTGTTCTTGAACCAGGATGCGACGAGCGTGCCCTGCGCGACGCCGAGGCTCTCGCCGCCAAAGCCGAAGACAACGCGACCGACGAGCATGAGGTTAAAGTTGGACGTCGAGCTGCCGATCGCAAAGATGATCTGCCCCACAAGGATCGCCATTGAGAACGCAAGCAGCATGAGCCGCGCGCCGAAGCGGTCCACGAACACGCCGCCAAAGAACGGTAGCAGCACATTCGGCACCGAGTACAGCGTGTACAGCAAGTTCTACACGCCCACACAAACGTCACTGTGTATGTTAGTCGCGACGCAATACATGAGACACATGGAGAAGAGCGGTCAAGACTGCATGCAACACGTACAAAAAGAAACTCGAAGCGCTCCTTCGGGTACTGGTTGAAGTGCTGCTGCAGCTGGCTCTTGAGCGCCGCCGGGTTATCGAAGCAGTAGTAGTTGCCGATCATGAGCACGCACGAGAGCAGGAGCACGACCCAGCGCACGCGCTGTTGACTCTTCTCCATAGCCGCTCGCTTGCTCGTCTCGTTCTTCTCCTGAGCGGGTTCGTTTCCCTTGTTGAGAGGGCTTTTGGATCTCAGAAAGGAGAAGAGAAGGATGCGTCTCCACTTAAGTACGAGTTGAAGTATAGTATGGCTTTTCAAGCCATCACCGCTGAACGACACTGCAAGTACTGAAGATGCCTCGTGTTATGATACTGCGCCACATCTCTTGTCCGTTGCTGTGCAATCGTGGCTGCTGCATCATGGCTGCCACCTGTCCAGGATCGCCTTCATGATCATGCAGGCAGCCCAATCGCATTGCCAAACAAACTTTCGTGTTCTCTTCTGATCCCACTTTCCCTCGAAACAATGACGTTTTCAAGTATGTCACTCAAGCGAACACACAAGCAGGTCTGGAGGGGCACACACATCAAGAAAATGCGCATCCTGAGTGGCGGTGGCCGGGCGATCATGAGGCTCAAGCGCATCGCGGCGTCTTCAGTTCTCGAGTTCCCCCTGTGTCCGCCGCAGATAACAAGATGACGCCGCGGTCACACACGAGCGAGCGCCACCCAGCACTACTGCGCTGGCTCGTGCTCGCGCTCTCGTGCTTCCTGCTCATGGGCAACTACTACTGCTACGACAACCCGGCGGCGCTCAAGAGCCAGCTGCAGCAGCACTTTGGCGCCTACTCGCGCGACGCCTTCGAGATGCGCTTTGTGAGCACTGACGCTCTCTGCTTTTCTGCTGTATAGTGATGTATGCTAATGCAATGCGTGTGTATTGTATGTGTGTCGTGCACGGAACAGAATCTCCTCTACACGCTCTACTCGATCCCGAACACGGTGCTGCCGTTCTTTGGCGGCGCGTTCGTAGACCGCTTCGGCATCAACACTGCACTCGTGCTCTTCTCGTCGTTCATCCTGCTCGGGCAGATCATCTTCGCGGCGGGCTCGTCGTTTGCAAGCTTCAACTTGATGCTGGTGCGTTCTGCTTTGCATCACGGTGCTTGGCGAACTAACCAATGTGCCATGATGCTAACGATATTGTCTGCTGTTGTGCGTGTTGTGATTTGGTACTAACATATGCAAAGATCGGTCGCTTCGTGGTCGGCCTCGGAGGAGAATGCCTCTCGGTCGCACAGGGCGCGCTCGTGGTCGAGTGGTTCAAGAACGAAGAGTTGGGTACGCTATAAGTATCTTTACGTTTCGGTATATTGCCTTGCGGTGGTTGAGTCCCATTGTAACAGCTTGCGTGCGTTTATGATCTGTTAACAGCGTTCG
The DNA here is from genome assembly GCA_023334315.1 of Globisporangium alternatum. Lineage (NCBI taxonomy): Eukaryota > Oomycota > Peronosporomycetes > Pythiales > Pythiaceae > Globisporangium > Globisporangium alternatum. The sequence continues at coordinate 15,310 of JAASGT010000465.1, read as the reverse complement.
CGATGGGGTTGAACCTGAGCATCTCCCGTCTGGGAAGCGTTATCAACAACGAGCTGAGTCCGATTGTCGCGCAGGCGACGAACGTCTCGATCGCAGTATGGGTTGGTGTGCTCATGTGCGTTGTCTCATCGGTGTCCGTTCTACTCATCGTCGGGATCAATATGAGAGTGAAACAGAACCAGTCGCTCCATGGGAAGCAAGACTTTGACGACTACGAAGACGATGACTTTGTACCAGAGACCGTCAAGCTCAGCGACGTGAAGAACTTCCGCGTGAATGTGTGGCTGCTCGTGTTCAGCGCGATCGTGATCTACGGCTGCGTAATCCCGTTCAACAGCATCGCGAGCAGCTTGCTCATGGAGCGCGACTACTTCAAGCAGCCGCCGCACGAGTGTCTTCGTTGTGGCGAGGGCGCATATTCGGAGCTCTTGAACTGCACTACCGTTGCGGACGAGTGTCCCACCGTTCCGCCGTATGCGTGGCCCCTACCAAAGCTCTCAGCGAACTGCTCGATCTCGGACCCGCTCGACCAGCTCCAGTGCTCGACTTCCAGTCCGTACATCCAAGAGAGCAAGATCAACTGCGATGACGTTGGCTGGAAGCTCGGGCCGTACACAAAGATCTACTGCGAGAAGAAGGCGGAGGCCGCCGAAAAGGCTGCGACACCCATGAGCATCCCGTACATCATCTCGGCGACAGTGTCTCCATTCCTGGGCTTCCTCGTCGATCGTGTTGGACTGCGCGCGTTGCTGAGCCTCGTCGCTGCTGTCATCCTCATCGTCGCGCACAGTCTGCTGGGACTGACGAGCGTCACGCCATTCGTGCCGCTCGTCCTGCAAGGGCTCGCCTACACTGTGTTCGCCGCGGTGCTCTGGCCGTCGATCACGCTGGTCGTCGAGGAGCGCCACATCGGCACCGGCTACGGCATGCTTACGGCCGCCATGGTGCGTAAATTTCGCTGGATTTTTGCAAGTGAGGGTAGTGGTGGTATCTCATATGCTTTGCTGTATGTGTTCTGCTGTTTTGTATGTGGTTTGGTTCCATTTCCTGCTTCGTTCGCTTTTTGTTGCTGCAGAACATTGGGCTGACGTTCTTTCCAATCGCTGTGGCGGCGCTCTACGAGCACGCGCACCGGTACATCCCGAGCGTGGAGCTCTTCTTCGTGGCGCTGGCGACGCTCGGGTTGCTCAACGGCATTGCGCTCAACGCGTACGACTGGAAGCACCACTGGGTGCTCAACCGCAAGAGCGCTGGGCCATCGCGGAAAGAGCTGCTGGTGGTGGACGAGTCGACGAGTCTCTTGTCGCATTGAAGTGGACGAGTGACAAACGAAGGACCCACTTTAGTGCCATATGTCAGTAAAAAACACATCAAACAAAGGTTGATCGTACTTAAGTGGTGACCGTCACAAAAGAGGGATGGTATGGTATTTCCGTTAAAGTAAATGTGACTTTTGGGTCCTCCTGCCTGTCAGCTATCCCAGGATTTACTTAGGGCTTGTCGTTTTGAAAAAGCAGTACGCTACGAAAGTCATCTTTACGTCCTAACACTGTATGTGGGATATATAAGATACGATCGTATTCCCCTTCTGATGGTCATCACTTCCGAGCTCTCGTCCACGCTCTCGCTCGTCCTGGCTCACTATGCTCTTCAAAGAATTTTGTCAACACAATTGGCACAGAATAAGTAAACTTAAACAAAATGATTCTATATTTCCATCCAATCACATTTCACAGTGTTCTAAATATACCATATGATTGGCTTAAATTTCGTATATATCAGAAATACGCTCGATTATTGCCAGCAGGTTCAGAAATCAGGTCCAAACGTGTGGGTGGGATGGATCATCGTCGCGAGCGTCCATGCAAGCGGGTATGGGTGGCAAAGTCTGGGTGGCGAGCATCGGGCACTTGATACAAGTGGCCTGCCTGCTGTAGGTGCGCTGGTGCTGCTATGATCTGCTGCTACTGCTGTTGTGGCTGCGAACGGAGGAACGCGCGCATGTGCAAGAGATGCGGACAGCCTTCTATTCTTCCTGCCATCAGCCTTGACCTTACCCAGCAGATCGCAATAACTCCTGACTGACCGAGCAGCGAGAGCAGATCCACACAAGTGAGATCACTCTTCGATCATTCCCACCTGATTGACCAGTAGGTTCATTTGATTGGCGTGGGCCTTGCCACAGCCAAACTCGCTATAGAGAGGTGGGAAGAAAGACAGGGAAGCGCGCGCGCGACGACGACGACGACAAAAGAAATCCAATGCGAGAGCCGCTGCGATGGCCCCTGCATACTCCGGAGCCACACGTCACTCTCGGTACGGTGTTCACGAGCGCCCAGGCGGGTGTCACGGCCGTGCAGCTCTTCGCGCGCTCGGTGCAGAGGCGGCGCATCCGACTCCAGCACCCGAGTCTGCTGACCACGGCCACTGGCGCTGAGCGCACCGTCTCTAGTAACAACAACAACCGCAGCAGCCGGACGCCACGACCCATTGCTAGCAGTCAGCACGAATCCGCTGGGGATGCTACGCTGACCAGCGCCACACTCAGAAATCAGGCCGCGCACGTCTCAAGCTCTCAGCCGCCGCTCCTGATCACGATCGGGTGCGAAAATGGTCCACTTGGGTGCCCGTGGGTTGTCGGTCTTGAGCGCGTCGAGAGTTCATCATCTTCGTCATTATCCTCGCAGTACCGAGTCTCCTTCCTGGACCTGAACCACGACCTGCGCCACTGCACAGAGCACCAGAGCCACAGCCTCGACGACATGAACGACAGCGACGCGGAGCTGCGGCTACACCAGCTCTTCGCTTCACCAGCCCTCATCTCAGAGGACGTCAACAGCAGCAGCCATGGGTTAGAGCTTGGAGCAGGGATTGGTAGTCTTCCAGAGGCGTTCTTCCAGCACCAGCAGCAACAGGTCGGCGTTCTAGGCGGAGCTCCTGGGTTCAGATACTTCCCTAGCCTCTCAGCGACACCAACACCAGCAGCAGGAACAAACAGTGACGGCGGCTCGGGTTTCGACGGCTTTGAGCTCGAAAAGTACGCGATCAACCATGTCGCGAGTACCTTCGCGCCGTCGCCCATGGCGGCGGATCCGCCTTCGACCATGCTCTTTGACATGGGCACTACTGGGGGCTTTGCACCTCAGTACCATCATCATCATCACCACCACCACTCACTACAGCATCAACAGCAGACATGGGACACAACCAGCAGCTTCCAGGATACTCTTCAGCACCAGCAGCTTCGAGAGCACCTTGGCAGCGGCCATTCAACGCCTTTAGGTTCTGAGGCAGCAAGGGTGGGCACCTTCGACTCAACTGGGCATAGTCACAGTGATCGGTACGAGCCAGCGGCCATGTCGTTGACCGACGCGTCACCACAGCCAAGAGCACACACAACATTCTACGCGTCGTCGTCGCCGTCGCCAGGCTCGTCCGGCTTGTCGTCAGCTCTCGCAAAGAAGCAGAGCGTGACGCTGAGCACCAAGATGCGCTGGATCAGCGCCAAGGAGGCGTCCAAGGCCGTGAACGACTACGCGCTCTTCGTGCAGAAGAAGCGCGCGCGCATGGACAAGAGGACGAGCGGCGGGCGCAACAAGAAGTACATCTGCTCGTGCGCGCACTGTACCTGGTTTGTGCGGCTCATCAAGGTCGCCAAGTCGGGCAACTGGAAGATCTCATCCATGCAACTCGCTCACTCGGACGATTGCACGGGCGAGGCCCAGCCGAGCGCGCGCCAGCTCGCCGAGCTCAATACGCTGCGCAACCGCGTGCTGAGCACCAGCAGCGAGGACGAAGCCAGTGGGCGTCTTACAACAGTTAGAAGCAGCAGTGGTGTGGGCAATAAGCGCCGGCTGCTGGTGCAGACGGACTTCACGGCCGAGGGCGAGAGCTTGGGCGTCAAGATCCCCGTGCGTCTGGCGTACCGTGCCAAGAAGATCCTGCAGGAAAACTCGAGCAACGCGGCCTTCTCGACCGAGGCCATCGTCCGTGGCGTTCTGGGTCTTCCAGGGCGCGACCTGCAAGAGAAGATCGCCGAGAGCTACAAGCTGCTGCCGAGTCTGCTGCAAAAGTTCTCAGACCTAAACCCCGGCTCGGTCGTATGTCTCCGCAAAGACGAGCGCGGCCGCTTCAAGAGCGCCTTCGTGCTGCCCGCGCCACTCGCAGAGCTACAGCCGACGCTGCAGAGCGTCTTTGGGCTCGAGATCGTACCCTGCGGTCGGCAAATTGGCTCGACCTCAAATCCAGCAGAGTCACCGCGATACAACGGTCAGTTCATCGTGCTCCTGGGCAGGGACGGCAACCTAGACCACCGCGTGATTGCGTTTGGACTCATCCCGATCCCGGACACGGAAAACGTCGCATGGTTCCTGCGGTCGCTGCACAACGCGGGCTTCCAGATGGGCGACGCCCCCGTGTTTCTCGCCTACCACCAGCTTGGTGCGCTTGCAGCGATGCGGCGCGAGTTCCCGCGCGTACTGCCCATGTTCTGCGTCGAGTCGTTCATCGCGACGATCAAGCAGCAGTTCGTAGGGACCGTCTCGCCACTCAACCTCGAGTTTGTAACACACCAAATCCGGCTCGCGAGCCTGGCTGAGACGCTCGAGGCCTTCCGCGCACACATGGGCGTCGTGGGGCAGCACTTCCCGTCGGTCGCGAGCTTCCTGCTGGGCTTCGACGCGTCGCTCTGGACGCTGCACGCGAGCCGCGCCGTGAAAAAGTATCACTGGAACGCCACGGGTCTGCGCGCGTACATGAGCGTCGATGTGCAGATCGTGGTCAAGACCAAGCGGCCTGCTCATCAGCAGAGGCAGACTGGTCGGGCCTCGCGTGGCCAGCAGCAGCAGCAACTGTACGTTGAGGCGAGCAGCGGCTTTGACGTGCAACGCATCAGCAGCATCCAGCTCGCGGACTTTGACACGATGGTGCCGCTTGAGATTATTTATCAGTTCCTGCTGCACTACCTGCACGTCGAGGCGCGTCGTGCCGTCGAGGTCGCCAATATATCAGCAGCACAAACAACAGGTAACTCTGTGCCGCTGCTCAGCGTGCAGCTCACGTCCGGCGCCGAGAAGCTCTTCCATCAGGAGCTCTTCGAGGCCGAACACCTCAAGGTGTGCGCATCCGAGGACCCCGCGGTTGCGCTCGTGCTGAGCAAGTACGCCACGAATGCGAATGGTGACGACGGCGGCTATCACGTGCATGTGGACGACGGGCGCTGTTCGTGCGCTGCGATGTACCAATTGGGTATCCCGTGCCGTCACCTCATCGCGACCGCGCACGCGTTCAAAGGCGAGAAGACGATCCTGACCAAGTGCGACAAGATCTACACCCTCGCGGTATACCAAGCGGGCGTCCAGCTCCAGAGCTCGCTGGAGGACCGCATGCCGGCGCTGGGCGGGCTCAACCGAGACTCAAGTATTTATCCTGCGCCGATCTACGGCAGCACGGACGAGACGGACAGCGCGGGGGCGCCAGTTCGAAGTAGTGGTAGTGGTAGTGGCAAGCGTCGTGCGCGAGACGACTGGGGCGCTGCCTCTGGGGATAGCACTGCTGCTGATGCGGCGATGGCGAAGCGCATGCATCTGCTGTCAGGCTTTGTCGTCGGTGCTAGCGCAGAGAATGATAGTGAGAATAGCAGCCGTAGTGGCAGCGCGAGCCAGCAGCAGCAGTCGTCCGCGGATCTGGTCTTTGACAACTGCGTCGTTTGAGTGTAAAAGCTAACTAATACCAGTCTTCTGGTCTAAAAAGTTATTGACATCCGTCGACTCGAACCACTAGTGCATTGGCGGATGCCATCTCCTTCTTGCAACGAGGCGAAGCAAATATGCTCATGCTTGTGCAAGGTGATGGCGGGAATTTCAGCTGCAGAGCGTGTGGTCCACACAGCATGGCGCGTTTCCACCGCACTGCAGACCACCAAAATCGTCGCCTTTTACGCATTTAACCAGACGCTGGCTTGCGTTTCATATTGATATCAGATAAATACAATCTAGGCTCCCAACAATGCTAGTTGTCAACAATTCCGCATTTTGGATAAAGTATGCCTTGAAAGTGTTGGGTGGAGGTCCAAAGAAAAGAGCCACAACCTCATATTTCAGCAATCTATACTTCTATTTTATATATTTCAGTTGACATGGCACGTTTTGGATTCGAGAAATCTCTAAATATTGATCTGACGCATATATTCCTGATAATCAGCGTAAAATACCTGCGCGACGTGAGGCCCGGCTGGGCCAGGAGCTCCTGAGGCTCCCCCCTCTTGCCGGTGGTTTCTTTGCCTTGGCGGCCGGGCATTCGCAATTGAATTCGTGGTCCGCATCCGCTCATCAAGCATGCTGTCCAAGGTGCTCCGCCCCGCCCCGCTCCAGGCCAAGAGCCTGCTCTCGCGCGCGCAGTCCGCCGCGGCCTCGAGCCTCAACTACCCGTCGTACGTGCTCAACGCGCCGGCCACCGAGGTGACCACGCTCGCCAACGGCCTGCGCGTGGCGTCCGAGGGCTCGCATGGTGAGACCGCCACGATCGGCGTCTGGATCGGCGCCGGCTCGCGCTACGAGACCGCGCAGAACAACGGTGCGGCGCACTTCCTGGAGCACATGGCCTTCAAGGGCACGGCTAAGCGCACGCAGCAGCAGCTCGAGCTCGAGATCGAGAACATGGGCGGCCACCTGAACGCCTACACGTCGCGCGAGCAGACTGTGTACTACGCCAAGGTGTTCAAGAAGGACGTGCCGCGCGCCGTGGACATCCTCTCGGACATCCTGCAGAACTCGAAGCTCGATGACGCCGCCATTGAGCGCGAGCGCGACGTCATCCTTCGCGAGATGGAGGAGGTCAACAAGCAGCAGGAGGAAGTGATCTTCGACCGTCTCCACGAGACCGCCTTCATGGGAAACGGCCTCGGCCGCACCATCCTCGGACCGATCGAGAACGTACGTGATGCGTCTATGTACTCATTCATTATATGTGGGACAGATGCAGTAACCATTTGGTTGTGTGATGTGATGTCCTGTGTCTGAACGCTATGTAGATCCGCAACCTGAAGAAGGCGGACCTGGAGGACTACATCGCCACTCACTACACCGCTCCACGCATGGTGGTGGCCGGTGCCGGCGCCGTGGACCACTCGCAGCTCGTGGACTTGGCCAAGAACGCGTTCGGCAACCTGCCAACGGAGCCAAAGGTGGCGCCAACGCTCGAGCCCGTGCGATTCGTCGGCTCGGATGTCCGCATCAAGGACGACGAACTCCCAGTCGCCCACATGGCGATCGCGTTCGAGGGCTTCAGCTGGACCAGCGAGCACGCGTTTCCGCTGCTGATCATGCAGACGCTGCTCGGCTCGTGGGACCGCACGTCGGGCGCCGGCATTAACATGTCGTCCAAGCTGGGCCAGGTGGTCGCGGAGAAGGAGCTCGCGCACTCGTTCATGGCGTTCAACACGTGCTACCAGGACACTGGTCTCTTCGGCGTGTACGCGGTCGCGGACCAGTACAAGTTGAACGACCTCACGTGGTACACCATGGAAGCGCTCGTGCGTCTTGTGCACAAAACCTCGGAGGAAGAAGTGGAGCTCGCCAAGACCCAGCTCAAGGCCAACATGCTCATGCAGCTGGACGGCTCGTCGCCGATCTGCGAAGATATCGGCCGCCAGCTGCTCACCTACGGCCGCCGCCTGACCCCAGCGGAGATCTTCGCGCGCATCGACGCCGTGGACGCTGCTGCCGTGCGCAACGCCGCGGACCAAGTTGTCAACGACAAGGAGCACGCGCTCGCTGCCACGGGTCCGATCCACGAACTCCCAGACTACAACTTCATCCGTCGTCGCTCGTACTGGCTCCGATACTAGGTGAGCCAGCGAGTTCCACCCGGCCGCTTTTCCATCACGACTGATCCCCGTTCTACAACATCCATCCCTTTGCACAGCGTCGTGTCGAGTTGAGAGACACACCACGCGTGCTGCGTTGAGCTGGAGGCTGGCTGCTCGTAGCTCTTCATACTCCAGTCCCCTCACCAATAGATGACTGGATGCAATGAAGAAAAAAATGCGAGTTAGTCGGCCGGGGACAGGAAGAAGAGAGCTGTCGGTTGTAGCTGTTTGCCTTGAGAGAATATCCCGACCATCGACATACAAAAGAGAAAATAAATACAAGAGAGAAACAAAACACACACACTTGCCTTGATCCACCACCACTACCTCGTCACCAAGGGTTCCCTTGCAGCTGTGATCTGCGCATGCTGCGGTTTCTCCCAGAAGCTCTGCTGTGTGCGGTGATTGAAGTAGTACCACGCGCCAAAGTCCGCATCGAACACTTTCTGAAGCGTGCCCGTCGCGAGATCTCGCAAGAACAAGCGCGTCGCTCGGTTCCGATAGAGTCGCTGGATCGCCTGCGCTGCTTGATGGTGCTCTGGGGAGAATGGGTCACTTGGCTCGGCATTTTCAATCTCTTGAGCAGGCTTGGGGAGATCGGTAAGGTTGTGGTCGCCCAGTAGAACAGGTTTCTCCCACTGGCTCTGCTTGGTTCGCTTCGAGTAGTAGTAGTACGAATTCGAGTCCGGATCAAAGACCTTTTCGTAGACCTCTGCTAGCAGGCGTCTCAGAGCTGCTCGACCAGCTCGTCGGCGATACAGGGACTGGATGCGGACGGCTGCCGACTCCAAAGAGCGCGGGGATGGTGCCACACACGCGTCAAAACCGGCTGGAGCGCTCTCGAGACTCTGGTTCGACCGGCTGCTTCCAAGTTGAGACTTGTTCGTGGTCTTGATGCTTGTCGCAGCAATAGCATCTTCCCATCGTGAGGCTTGTTTAAACTTCCGAAACGCTCTTTGGATCGTCAGCACTGCTTGAAGATTTGAGATAATGCCGTCTTGCTGCTCGGGTTCACTACTCCTTCGGTCTTTATGTCTCTTCCTCTTCTTCTTTCTCAGACTTATCTTCGTCGATTGGTTGATCTCTCCGTGTGTGGGCAAATACGAATTCCTGTCGTCAAGAACGTGGTCGGCAGTCTCTTTATCGCCAGAGTTGTCGCTGCAGCTGCGCTCGTCGGCGCTGTTGTCGTTGGCGAACCTGTTTGCATCGCCGCTTGCTTTCAGCTCCTCGAGTCGATCGCGCACAGAGACGAGTTTCGCTTTGTTCATGAACAGCTTCTTCTCGAGTGCAGCCAGTTTCAGCTCTAACTGAGTCAAGCGAGGAGATCTTCTGTACTGCTTGCTGACATTGCCTCTTGTTTGATATTGCTGATTCTGCTGGATGTTGAGCTGAACTTGTTGCTTGAGGAAGCTCATGCATCGCTCGTCCGCGTCAATCTCAGCGACCAAGATGATCTCGGTGGCTTGAAACGACGACACGGCTTCATCGAGACACGACCCCCACAACGCACAGTTCTTCGCTGTCGACACTCGCACCTCTTGATTCGCGTTCTTCTGAGCATCGGACATGACAATGTCGCGACTTGTCTTCCTCAATGGCTGAGACTGGATGCGCTGAGACGATATCCCAATTGGAGGCAGATGCAGCACTTGCTCACCTGAGTCGACTTCATGAGTTGACGATGTTCTGATCTGCGCTTCACAGGCTGGATCATCTCGCCGATTTCGCTGTACTGATCGAGTGCTCTGATTGTTGCTGCTGTTACAGCTCTCTGGTAATGAAGCGGACAGTGGTTTGAGACCTCGTCGCTGACCCAAGTACCGAGCTTCGTGGTCCCTGGCAAAGTGATTGAATCCTTGCTTGTCGTGTCGAGGCCGCACTACGTTGTTGCTCACAGCCGTCGTGTGTGATACGGGATCGTTGCTTCGCCAGAACCAGCTTCCACCTGGGGCGTCTTGAGCATCTTGGGCGCTTGATATATCTCGGTCACTCGAAGCAAGTTGCAAAAATGCGGCCGTATCAGCGCTTGACCCCTTTTCAGTACCACCACGCATTAACTCTCGTTCGCTGATCTCGCATCGCCGACGGCATCCACACTGATCACAGAACCTGGCGTCGTGCGAAAGTACTGCATCGCAACCCCCGCATCTCTCGCTGTCGCCAGCATTGCTTGTGTCTCCAGGAAAAGCTCTGGAGCTGTGTTGACTTTGCCGCCTGCGCGTCTTCGATGCAGACTTTTTCACCATTTTCGATTCATCGATCCCAGCGATTTTCCTTTGCGAATTCACTCTCGCACAAGCGACGATGCTGCTTCATCTCGAGAAGTCTGGGTGATCAGAGAACTCGTGAGCCTGGTGGGCATCCCATTATTGTCTATTCTTTCTGATCCGAATGGGATGCACAGAAGCTCTCGTCTAACCTGACACTGTTTCTAAATCTGCGATCGAAAGATCGGTTTTGGATCCTATCTCCGGCCAATCTCCGCTTATGAAGGCGCGGTCCTAAGCAAAACCAGTGCTGGGACTCAGCAAAAGGCTCATTGCTTGCTTCATCGTCACTTTGGATTTTCTCGATTGCTGCGAACGAGTCGCCTGCCTTGTACGAAGCGCCGAGTGAACATGGAAGCGATCGGTCTGGATGAATTTGGTCGCGAGCACTTCGTCGTGGAAGCGGCGCCTGGACGTCTCTGCATGACGCTAGGAGAGACCGAACAAGGGTTCGTCGTCGTCCGCGGGATCGATACGCTGACGCAAGAAGACCTCGCTTCATGGGACGAAGTAGATCGGAAGCGCATGCAGCTGCTCCGGCAAACCGTGAGCGTCGGTGACCGACTCATTGCGATCGAAGGCGAAGATGTCGTCCACTGCAGTCCACGAGAAGTCAGCGTGCGCCTGGGGAAGCTCGCAGCGAAGAACAGACACCTGACGTTTGCGCGGTACCACACGTCGCACTACGACAGGAAGAAGTACGACGTCGAGAAGCTCGTGCTCGTTCATGCTCCAAGAGGACCGCTTGGATTGCTGATCAGCGAACTGGTGCGTTACGGAGCTGTCATCGACGGATTCCAACAGCTTCCAGACGGATCGACAAGCAAGCTAGCAAGAGACCCAAAGATCCATCGCGGCTGCCAAATCGTCAATGTGAACGGCGTCGACGTGTCTTGCTCACCTCGCGAGAAAGTGATCGAGCTCCTCGCAAGCCTGCGAGACCAAGAAAAGGAGATCATCGTCTACCGCACGGCGCCTGAGACGTGTGACAAGTTCATTCAAGCTGAGTACGCTTCCGCTGATGTTCTGCAAGGGTTCTCGTTTGACGAGTCGGAAAACTTCAAGTGCGTGGTGGCGACAACTATAACTCCGGCAACGAAGGCGACTCTTGTCCAGGGAGACGTGCTCATCGGCGTCAACGGCACGGACATGTCCTGCTTGAATCGCCGAGACGCGCTTGCGATCCTCAGCTCTGCACCATATCCTCGAACACTGTACTTTTATCGATCCAGAAGTGTTGATCTTCCCGAGTGTCACAAGATCCGAATCGAATCGGGGCCGTTTGGACTCAACCTGGATGGAACCCAGCTGGAGAACGCTGTCATCGCTGGCTTCACCAGTTCTGAGGACGCGAATCGACCAGTCTTCAAAAGCTGTGCGTCATTTCTTCCTGGGAGTCGCATCATCTCGATCAATAAGCTCTGTGTTGTGCACCACACACTTGCGGAGGTGTCAGGCATCCTTCTGAAGCTGAAAATCTCGCCCAAAGACATCATCGTTGCCAATGAGCCACTCGTGGCTGCACTGAAGAAGCGACGCTCACTGGAGATGGTCAGCGTACCGAAGGGGCCGCTCGGAGTTCACTTTGACGGCGCGAGGCCAGACCAAGCGCACGTTGCTGGCTTCTATCCGATGTCAGATGGACTCCGAGGCTCGGTTGAGATGTGCTGCCGTATTCCGATCGGATCGTCGCTTCGAAGTATCAACAACATGGGCGTGTCGTGTTTGAAGCTTGCGCAAGTCACCGACTTGCTGAAGAAGCTTAGCGACATCCCGAAAGAGCTCTGCTTCCACGTTCACGACGAAGTCAGCGGTGTCAACACGAAAGTGGTACACGTGCGAGTTCCACCGGGTCCGCTGGGTATCGATCTGAAGAGCAGCATCTCGAACAAAGTGATCGTCGACCGCTTGAACCAGGACCCGTCGCTCGGATCCACTTTCATCCTCGATCACGGTGGCGTCGTCCCAGGCTCGGAAATTGTCGCGATTGATGGGGTCAGCGTCACCTCGCTGGAGCTCTCCGAGGTCACGCAGCTTCTGCGAATGCTCGCATCCCACGAGAAGATTATCACGTTCAGTACCACACACGAAGCGTACGCGAATATGCTGAGTGAATCGCGCACACCTGGTTTGAGAAGCGTTGTTGTCGTTCAATCGCCGCTGGGGATCGAGTTCGAGCCCAGCATGACCCAGAAGGCAGTCATCTCCGCCTACACCTCGTCGGACTCGAGCAAATCAGCGAGCGGGCTGCGAGAAGCCGACATCCCCATCGGCAGCAGACTTGTTGCCATCGATCAAGTGGACCTCCGCGCGCTTGATGTGCCACAAATTGTCACTATCCTCAAGGATTTTGCAGGGATCTCGAAGACACTGGTGTTTGACACGACATCTGCGCAATCAAAGGCGCCTCCGTCGCCCACTCTTGCACCTCAAGCTAGCGGCACTGGGCTACTCGGCAACAGCAGCCCAGCCAGTAGCCCTCAAAAGCAGGCTGGTGTGCGATTTGAGCTCCCAGGAAGTCCGTCAACCAGCGCCACTTCGCCCGCACCTTTGCCACTTCATCGAAGGGACACCGCCTCAGCGACTCCGGGGACCGCATCTACGACTCAGAAGGTACGTTGTCGGTTGCAGCCCACTTGTATGATTTCTGCGTTTTGACACCGCGTTTTCTCTCGCTTTCTCTGTAGGATTTCTCCTTGCCACCTCGAGCTTCAGCGTCACCATCCGCGCCAGCGCCTTCGCCGTTGCAGCTAGCGCCTCTGTCAATCAAACCGCTCGAAGCGCTGAAATCCATGTCGCTGACAGATGTGTCGTCCAAGACGGTAAGTACTCCATCGGCCATTATTGCGCGCACGCTCACGGAGATACGCGCTCGTGTCAAGTCACAACGATCTCATCCCTTGCTTGTTGATGTCGTACCAGATCGATCAAAAGCAACAAGAGCAGCGCGAGGTTCAGCAGCTGAGCCCGCCCAAGACGGAGTACATGATCAACATGGTGAGCAATGCGACTTGGACTCAAGCACGTCCACTGCAAACGATGTCACTCACACACATCGACACACTCACTCTCTCTCTGCAGTCTTCCTGGACAGGCTCGCGCTCTCTGAACCGCATGACAGTCGATCTACAAAGCTCGTCACTGCAGATCACGCCCACCAAAGCGTCGTCGTCGCCGAAGCCAGGCGGTAAGTCGAGCGCGAGCACCACGGTGCTGTTCAGCGAGATCGTGTCGCTGGACTTTGGCAAGAAAGGCGAGAACAGCGGCGCTGGTGCCGCGCAGGTCATCATCACGCTCGCGAAGGGCAAGAAGACGCTCGAGCTTGATATGCGCTCACGCGACGAACGCCAAGAGTTCTACGCGCTCATGACGTCGCTCACGCCCGCACTGCGTCAAGTTCAACAGTGAAGCTGAAGCGCAGCATTGCATTTCACCTGCATTCTATATCATAGGTTCAACTTCCAAAAACACGCTCGTCTTAAACACGATTGTTTTAAAAACGATCGTCTTAAACACGCTTGCCTTAAACATGCTCGGTCGTTGTGCGTCATAAACAGACCGAGCAATGGCTCCCACGCAGGGTGACAAGGTGGAGTTCGTTGGCGTCTTTGCCGGTGGGGACGACCACTCGTCGGGAGAGCAGACGCCCGCGGGCTTCCAGGACACGCCCGGTCAATGGTACTCGGTCATTCAGCGCAAGCGCGGGTTCACCGCTGCGGTCGACGACGGCGAAGCCACGCTGCGCGACAGCCAAGAGACGCAGCCGCAGTCCAACGCGGCGGCGGACGCGGCCACCGAGCCCGTGACCCAAGCAGAGGAAGGAGACAAGCCGCCAGTGTTTGTGTACGCGACGGGGTCTCTTGACGATGAGAACGGTTGTGATGGTCGCTTTCGTCACCACCACCAGGAAGAAGACGAGATTGATGAAGACGAGACGCAGATTATCATGTCGTTGTCGCAAGATCACTATGGTGAGTGTGTGTGTGTGGTTCTCTGGATACCTTTATATTGGTGTTCAGCCGAGACTCACTGGTGCGAGTTATATGGAATAGGTGGGCGCTCGACGGCTTCCAACCGTAAGATTGAGGAAGAAGAGCTTGTTGTCTCGAAAGTAGCCGACGATGCGGCCCGCAGGGCCAGCGACGACGAGGGTGCAGATTCCGACATGTCGGATGATATGCTCGCACACGATGGGCCCATTGACGATATCTCGACATTTGCAGCGAGTTTCCAGCAACAACGTGATGCAGATGCTGGGGAGCAGAGCAAGAAGAAGAAAGCGCCCGTGAACGTCTATCGGCCGCGGACCCAGTTCCGACAGACGCCTACGCATTCAGTTGAAGAAGACATGAGCAGTAGCAGTGGAGCTGAAACAGAGGTTGAAGGCGAGCCCGAGGGTGAACTGGAGGGGATGTACCCTCCTTCTATAGTCACCAAAGCTAGTCTGCAACAGCGAAAAGATGCAGCTCGACCAATAACAACCAGACTCGCTCGACAGCGGTCCATGTCGGAGAATTCGACTGCCAGTGAGGACGACGACACAAAAAAACAAGACGAGAACGGCAAAAACCGACCGCGACGCTTCCGCCTTGACAGCATCGGGCACTCGCGAGCATCCGAGCGGCGGAACTCCACAGCCAGCGACACGACCAACAACGACGACGAAGTGCCCGTCGACACCACAAAGACAGCAACCAAGAATGCCACGAAACCACAACAAAAGTCGACCAGGAGCTCGCCCGTGAAAAGCAAACGAGCAGTCGCTGCGACATTGAAAGCCAAGAAAGCGCAACAGAATGAAGACTCGTCTCAGTCCAGTACGGCAAGTGCAGCTGACAAGGTGACGGCTATCTTTGTGCAAGAGTCACATGCAGACATCTCTGAGAAGGCTCCAGGCTTGCCGCCCAAGCCTGCAAAAGGTAAAGCGCCGCGCAAGAGTCCGGCTGTAGAGACTCCTGCTGGACGAAAACGACGGCTGGGCAATAGTTCGACTCAGGACATCGAGGCATCTCAAATGCAGGAGGAACAGATCCGAATCATCCTCACAGGACTCGAGCCCACGCCAGCAATTCGCAAGAAGATCAAAGCGGTCGGCAGCGCGGCGGTGTACGAAGACGACATCGAGAGAGCCACGCACGTGATTGCACCAAAGAACCAGCTCAAGCGTACTGTCAAG
>JAASGT010000464.1:0-24588 GCA_023334315.1 Globisporangium alternatum | reverse complement strand
GCCTTGTTGTCGAGGTCCTTGCTGCAGTCGTCAGCCTCGTTGTCGGCCTTGTTGTCGAGGTCCTTGCTGCAGTCGTCAGCCTCGTTGTCGGCCTTGTTGTCAATGGCCTTGCTGCAGTCATCTTCGGCTTCGTTGCCTTCCTCATCATCGGCATCTTCACCGGTCTCGTCGTCCGCCTCGTTGGCAGCGGTTGGGGCTGGAGTGGTCACCGTGCCCTTGCTGGCAGTAGAGTCAGACACCTTGCCCGTAGCTGGCTTGGTCGCAGCCGAAGGAGTCGAAGCACCCGAAGCAGGGCTGGAAGCCTTGCCGCCAGTGGAGTCCGACACCTTGCCGGTCGCTGGCTTGGAGGCGCTCGATGGAGTCGAGGCACCCGACGATGGGGTGGTCGTCTTGCCCGACGACGGCTTGGAGGCAGAGCCCTTGCCAGCCGTGGTCGTGTCGGCGTCGGCGCCAACTCCACTTCCAGCGATGGAGAATCCCTTGTCACAGTCCTCCGCGTCCTTGCCGACCTTGGAGCCAGCGAGCGAGAAGCCCTTGTCGCAGTCATCGGCGTCCTTGCTAACCGAGGCGCTGCTGCCAGCAAGCGAGAAGCCCTTGTCGCAGTCGTCGGCATCCTTGCCAGCCGAAGCGCTGCTGCCAGCAAGCGAAAAGCCCTTGTCGCAGTCGTCCGCGTCCTTGCCGGTCGCGCCGGCGCCGCTGCCCGCGAGCGAGAACTCCTTGTCGCAGTCCTCCTCCTTGGTCGTCGATGGCTTGGTCGTGGCCTTGCCGGCCACAGTCGCCGCTGGCTTAGTCGTCGTCAAGCCGGCCACAGTCGGCGTCGGCGTCGCGTACTCGTCGTCGTCATCGCCGTGGCGCTCCTCTGAGCCGGAGACGCCGCCGGCCGCGCGCACCTCGCCGACACCGCTGTCGGTGGTCGTGAGCTCCGAGTTGCTGAAGTCGAGCGCGTTGATCTGCGCGGCGCAGAGCGCGGCCGCGAGGATCAGTCCCTTGACGAGCTTCATTCTGTTCTTGCGTCTTCCGTCGTGCGGGGGAACTTACGAAATGGAGAGCGAGGAAGGAAGCGAGCGAAAAGGCCGGAGACATCATTCTCTTCCGGCATTTTGTGCATACGACGCAACGATTGGCGTTCAGTATGGAAACACCAAGAGAGTCAGGACCAACACCGAGTCAGAGCAACAGATGGACCGAAAGAACGGGAGTCGCGACTCCACCAGCTGCTTCGCGCGAAAGCGCGTCTCCCAAAGCGTATACTGACCGGAAAGAGGGCACACAGTGGTCACTATGGTAATGTATACGGTATCCGCTATTTTCTTTTGCTGAACGGACACAGTATACACTCTGTGTTTACCGTCGACTCACAATCTGCTGTCAGCTGGTTCGAAAGAACATCTTGAAGGTAAAGACGACCTGCAATGCCTCCTCTGCGCGCCGTCAGACGGCTCAAGCTTCGTCCACCCGTTCACAATCGGATGATGTACGAGTGCACCTGTGTGTGAAGCGTAACCCGGCTGGTTCTCAGTTTGTGCCGGTCTCCTCCACAAGCACAATTGTCAACTGTGAAGGGAGGAACGCGCGGGATCCCCAGCTGGAAGAAGGCAAGACCGTCGCCACTGCCTGTCGGATTCAGCGCGCACTGCACCGCGCAGCCGCGACCCACGGCTTGATCACGAGCGAGCGCTTCCTGATGAGCGTCTTTGAGGAGCGAGAGAGAGGGAAGGAAGGTGCTGCTGGCAGCCTTCGAAACAACATGTCCTCCGCTACTAAACAAAAACTACTAAATAGCATACCTCTTATGCTGATACCGTCAAAAAATTAATTTTCGTACTTAGTCGAAGAGACACTTCAACTTGTGGGCGAATGCAGGTCTGGTGACGACGACGCCTTCGCTTGCTGAAAGCGCACGAAGACGAACATATTTGTCCGTGGCGCCACGCGATGCGGTGCATGAACTCGTGTATTTGTGTGTACGACCCATATGAGCCACATTTAGATACGATTGCCACTATATTTGGCACCTGCAGAGTGCGGGCGGCATGATCCGACAGTGAGTTCGCAAGCGCTTTCTGCGCTGTGGCCAGTGTCGCAGGCTGCCAATCGCCAGTAAAAACGACAGAGCTACACGACATATCTCCACATCAGCAGTGATCATGACGGCGCCACGCGACCAGACTGCCGCGTATGACCAGATGATGGCGGAGATCCAGTTGGACTCGGACGACGAGGAGCAACAAGCGCGTCGCGTGCAGACGTGCGCGAAGAATATCACTGCACTTGGTAGCAAGGTTACCACCGCTTCTCAATCTACTATGGCTTCAGCTGAGCCAAAGGCGTCTGATGCAACTCGAAGCATCGGACATCGACCATCTGCAAAGGAAACCAAACCAAGTCCGGGCTCGAGTACCACATCGGACACCGACCGCGAATCGACCGGCAACAGCGAAGAAGATCGCAGTGCGAATGCGAAACCACGACAGAGTCCGACCACGGGACGGAACAGGAGAAGCAGCGAAAGCGAGGACTCGGACGACGACCACGGTGATTATTGGCACCCTACGTATGTGCTCATGTTGCGTCCATTCATTGATAACCTCATGCATGTTTTTGTAAATGAACGAAGCAGGTGCTGTAAAGCGCGCCAATGCAGACCAGTTTAAGAACCAGAGCGCGATAACAAAGGCACCAGCAGGCGAGCACCGTATTGAGATATACGCGCTTCGCTCTTTTCTCGCGAAGGCGCCAGCGCTGGGCTCGAAAGCCATTCGGGTGCGTGCAGTGATCATTTTCGACTGTTTGATGGTGGAGTCGCCGTGTTTTTAAGGCAAGCCTGTTGTGATCGTTAGTGCATTGTTGAGAGGGATCGGCAGGGACTCAACATGCTGCATCCGGTGTTTCGCCTGTATCTGGAAGACGGAAAGCAATTCTTGCTGTGTGCTCAGAAACGAACCAGCAGCAAGACGTCCAACTACTTGCTGAGTGCGGAAAGCGTCCCGACAGATCGGCGAAGCCCACAGACGCTGGGGAAGCTGCGTGGTAACTGGGTACGTCATAGCTCCAATGTGTTAGAGGATTGCATACATGCCACGTGAACTGACCAACTCTTGGTTGTTTTGTTGACTGTTGTAGTCTGGTTCCGAGTACATCGTGTACGACGACGGACTCAGTCCTTCTAAGACAGCTCTTGAATCGAGCGTTCGAACCATTCTAGCGATTGTCGAGTTTGCCTACGACGAAATGGGTCCTGGTCGGATGAACATTCGCATCCCGAAAGTCCAAGAGAGCGGTCTGGCACCGTCGCAGTGGAAAGATCCTGAGCTCGAGAAAGGAGGAGTGTCGGCGAGAAAGGCACTTGAGGAGAAAATTGCCTCGAACAGTTTGCTATTGCGAAACAAGCGTCCGCAGTTCGATGCGAAGTCTGGTGGGCACGTGCTGGATTTCCAAGGACGCATCACAATGTCTTCCGTGAAGAACTTTCAAGTCCAAAGCGATGTAAGTACCACAGTATTGGCTCGAACCCGTTGCGTATTTGTTGGATCTGACTTGCGTTTTCGACAATGGCAGGAGCATGGCGAGGACACGGTTCTGCAGTTCGGTCGCATGTCCTGCTCGCCTAACGGACCCCGATCTCAGTGCAAGTGCCACAAAAACACATTCGTGATGGACCTGAAGGTGAGCTGGTGTCGTTTTCTTCACCTTGCTACTTTTACAGTTTCTAACAACTCCTCAAACTTGTGACAATGCAGCACCCTATGAGTCCAATCCAGGCGTTTGCGATCTGCCTTTCCACGCTCGATAGCAAGTTTGCGGATTTGAAGTTGTACGAAAGTATGACCAAGCTGGTCAAGAAAAAGTAATACGATCAAGCGAGTCATTCAACGCTTCTTCACATCTACCCTAGGTTTTTACTCGCTTGTAGCCTCAATTTCAGTTGGTGGCGGTGCTCTGTATCGGAAACAAAGTCCTCCGGGTACAACTTGCTGCTGCTCTGCACCACTTTCAATCGCCTCCTGCTCTCCTGGTGGCAGATCTTTCTCCACAAATTGCTGGCCATTGACTGAGAAAGCGACTCGCACCTGATCTTCGCCAGATATCGGCAGGTTCGGAAGCACAAACTCCACACTGACCGCGGCTTCAGCCACTTCAACGGGGACAACCTACACAAAGACAGTATAAGGTAAGGAAGCGACAATAAAACCGTTGTCTGGTCCCCATGAACCACTCAGGATCACGCACCGTCGAAATGCCCATCGACGTAGACGTCAGCCTCACGCACGCATTGGAGGAAAGAACTAGACGCTCGACTCTCAGCGTCATTTTCACTCCAGGCTCCGCCTCCAGCGGAGAAACATCGAGCACAACTGGAATCGGACAGTAGGCGAACTTCAGGCTCTTGCTGGAGAAATGTGATCCGTTCAGCGCTACAAAGACGTCCACGTCCTCATGCGAGCCCAGCACGAGCCCCTCGGCGATGGCTTCAGCAGTGTCTTGGTCATTTGGGAACGGCAGTGGCGGCGTCTGGAAGACCACGCGGCGCTCCTCGCTGAAGCTCGCGACGTCACCTCCCGTTGCTTCCTCGTTTAGACGCGCGCAGATCGCAGGCACCTGAAAGTATTTGTCGCGCCACTGGAGTGACACCACGGCGTCGGGGGTGTCGAAATGGAAAAAATCGCCCGAGATGGAGATTTTCGTGCCGCCGCAGACCATCCCTACGGCTGGAAACACGTTCCATAGATTCCCCATTGCTGGAAGCGCGAAGAGTTCCGCGTCCCCGTCCTTGCTGGTGCTCTTGGGGTTCTTGTACGGCAAAAAGCTCTTGTCGCCGTTCATGGAGACAGCGAGCACCACGGAAAACCCTGCGCGAGGCATGCGCTTCCACCAACTGTCACTGCCAGAAGCAGCAGGGACACTGGCAGTACTTGCTGAAGGCGCCAGAGCCTCTTGATCAACGGGTTCTTCGACGTATTCCCACTGGCTGAACGGCGGGATCACGCACGAGATTGTGCTTTTGTCAACAACTGATTGGATCTTCAGAGACGCACTCGCAGTGGCTTTTACTGCATCGCCGCTCTTCATGGGCACCTTGACTCTCGCAATCGCCGAGATGCCACCACACTCGAGGAGCAGCTGGTCGACTTCAATTTGGATTATCTGCGGCAAAGCGCTCATGAGGAACGAGTTTGGACGGATGCGCTGCACAGACGCGTCGTGATACCAGACGACGTGCTGCTTCTGAGCTAAGGAGCTGTTTGAAGCTTCGTTACTGGTGCTGCCACTTGATGCTGTCGAGCCGCCGTCCTTCTCGCTTCGAGGCTGAGAAATCGCGAGCGGGACGAAATGGAGTCCGCCGTTGTACGAGATCTCCATCAAGCACGGCAGTGGCTTTTGTACAAACGTGAAGGGTGGGGTGACGAAGCGGATGACTCGGGTGCTCGAAGCCGGAAGTTGGTTCTGGTTGTCTTCAGCGTCCGTGGAGCTCTCAAGGTTGTCCAGAGTCCCAAGCACATCCACCACGTCCACTTCTGGCAACCGTTGAAATTGGTTCTCGTCGCTCGCCGTTGCGTCAAAGGTGCAAGGGACGAAGCGGATGATTGGTTGCTGGAGGTTTGTCTTCGGTAAGTGCCCATCAAGTACGATGGATGTTTCCTCTCCTCCTGCCAGCCTTGTCTCGTAGATGGAGACTGAGGAGACCTGCGGACGCTTGAAGGCTGAGAAGACGTGACCGTTCGAGGTGAAGTGCTTGCCGTTCATCGCAACTTCGACGGCGAACTCTCCAGCGAGGCTGAACTTCGGTACTTGGCAGACAACCTCCTGGGTCGCTTCATTGTAAACTCCAAGGCTTCCTCGCGGCAGCCGACCTTCCGTCAGTGGGATGAAGCGCACAGTTAGATCCTCACTTGCCCAGAGTCCGCTGCCCTTGATTTGCAACTCATAGCCTCCAGTGATCTCGCCACACTGCGGAGAAATGCCAGCGATATGGGTGGGTGCAAAGACGTACAAGTTGCGCTCGCCACACACGACAGTCGATACAGCGGTGCGCTGAAGCTCCGCCACACTCTTTGGAGCGAACTCGCACTTGCGCTGATTTAGACCATGGGCGAGCTGTCCGTGCTTCCCGACACCCCATGTGTGCAACTCTCCATTCGTGGTGATGCCAGCCGAGTAATTCCCACCTGCAAATACTTTCGACCACTCCACAGCCGGCAACTCGACTTGCTGGGGAGCAGCAGTGCTGTTGATGGAGCTCGTGCTGCCGAGGCCAAGCTGTCCGTAAGTGTTCCAGCCCCAGGAGTACAGCTGTCCGGAGCTCGTGACAGCAAGCGCATGTGCAAAGCCACAGGTGACACCCACAAAGCCCGTGCCGTCCGAGCCGCACTGGATCAGTAAGTGCGGATGCGCGTCGCTCTTCGTCTCGGGGTGCTTTGTGATCCCAGTGAACCGCTCGCCAAACCTGTAAATTGCGCCATTCTCCAGCAGCGCGACCGTGAACATCTCTCCACAGCTCACGTCCGCAACTCGTGGCTTTGAGAGAAAGACGCTCACGAACTTCGGCCACACGCAGATGCCGTTGAGAAGCGCGTTCTTCTCTTTTGGCAGTGTGCTTGAGAAATGCCCCAGTTGGCCTTCAAAGTTTCGTCCCCATGTGTACAAGTCACCCTTGTCCGTGATCGCAGCTCCATGGCTCTGTCCGCACGCGATCTTGCGGAAGAAGAGCTCTTTCGAGACGTGTACGCGACGCGGCTGGCAGATCGTGTTGCTCTGCAGCATCACCTCAGTGTCGCGGCTGTTGTTGGTCTCGTCATTGTTATCGTCTTCTGGTCCGGACGTAATACACAGCCGCTGCGACTTGCTGCTGTTCTTCCACACTCTAGGTGCGTTGCCCACCTGACCGAGCTCTCCGCTCTGCAGCACGGAGTCGCGAGCACCCCACGAGAAGATCTCTCCGTCCAGCGACAGTGCGAGTCGGTGCTGCTTACCCGTTGTCACTTGGTGGATCTTGACCTGCTGCAGACCCTCGTTCACGATCTCGTGCTCGAGCGCGACGTCGCTGCCACTGTCGCAGTGCTGCTCCCACTCGAGTTCCCACGCGTCGACCACGGCGACGAACTGATCGTAGTCGCCGTGGATGCCGCGTACTTTTCGTCCGAGGAGCGATTCGTTGATCGTGAGCTTCCCACAAGTCTTCTCGCCGCACACGTAGAGGATCCCGTGCGAGCCCTCGAGGCCAGCAGTACCAGACCCAGCAGCTAATGGGGCGGCAGCCATGATTTGGCAGCCTTCTACTGACGTCGAATGACCCGAATGCTGCCACTCGTCGCGCGTGGCAGAATAGCGAAACGCCTCTATATGTTACTTGTGCATGACCTCCAAGTGGTCAGTCACTATTTATTCCTCTATATGATACCCGCTGTACCGAAAGGTGGTTTTCTCGCCGTAGTACCCAATGAACTTTACGCCAGGGACACACTTTGCTGCCTCAAAGATGTGGTGATCGCGGATCGCGTCCACCCATTTGCTGTCAAAGCATTCGAGATGTGGCCATTGGTGGTTCCGATTGAGAGCTTTGGACTCGGGACTTGGCTCTGGCGGGAGGTCTTCTTCCCAGTGTTCATCAAAGACGCGGAGGATCGTGTGGTCGACGTACTGGCAGCCCTGGAGGCGAACATTTCGCATCGTTCTGGCGTTCTTTATCAGCAGTTTCTCGAGAAGAGACGACGAGATGGCTGTCCATGACACGTTGATCCTCCTCAAGCTCCCAACAGCGTCCTCATACGCTCCCACGAGTGCCGCGAAGCCCTCGTCAGTAAGCCTACAACATCGCTCGAGATCGAGAAGCTGAAGCTTAGCGAAGCAAGACGCGGTGCTGAGTCCACGCAGCACGCTGTCCTGGATGTTCAAGGAGCGCAGCTTCAGCGTCGTCAGCAATGGTAACTTCTCAAAGATAGAGCCCAAGCCTGGGGCTTCGCATTGAGAGCACCACGACAGATCCAGCTCACGTAGTAAAGCGTAGGGTGGTACTAGTTGCGATGTGAGCTCCAGGAGGGAAGCTGTCGAGATCTCGGTTTCGCCCAGCTTGAGGTCCCTAAGACGGCTCCAGTGGGCTAAAAACACGAACAGATGACGATGAGTCAATACCGCAAATGAGTTTTGGCTACAGGGCAAACAAAAACACGCAAACTTACGAGCCAAGAACGCCTTGAGATCGCGATCGCTGACGTTGCAGAGACTCTGTAGATTGACACGCGCGAGTGGGTGAAGCGTTTCCAGCGATGGCAGCTGGTCGATGCCCAGACATCCTTCCAGCTCTACTTTCCGCAGCTTCTCGCAGGCTCCCAACCCCTGAATGCCGTTGTGAGTCAGTCTTCGCAGACCATTGCACCAGAGCGTCTTCAAAGTCTTGCTGTACGACTGCAAAGCGAGCTGCACCCCCGCGTCGGTCAGTCGGGAGCAGTACGAGATGTTGAGAGTTTCGATCTGCGGCGCGAGAGTGACGATGAGCGCAAGGTGCTCGTCATGGACGACTATTTGGTTGTGAAGCGTTAGTGTATGCAGATTTATCAGGCTCAGCTGGGACAGCACATGTGAGAGCTCCTCCGGGTCCTCATACCAATTGACGCCGATGAAGCTGAGCATCGCCAGATCGATGGCGCTGGTGTGCTGATGCGTATGGTTGGACGAGAGAAACCACGGTGGAAACGCAGTGACCTGAAGTTCCTGAGCTCCGTCACCCCAGACTGTGAGTGCTGTCCACAGTAGCGCCTCCGTCTCGCTTGGCTCCGCGGTGGCCCTCCACCAGTGGCTCTTGGTGGATTTGAGCCGCTGAACATGGCTCTTCCAGCGCCACTGGAGCTCCTGAGACAGATATACGCGCAACTCGGTGGGCCTACGTGCAAAGGTAAGATCTGTTAGCTCTAGTCATCCACACATAGACTGCGGTGGTCATTCAAGTGATCGGTGGATACTTACATGGACTGGAGAGAATGTAGCACGCCTCGCATTTCTGCGAGTGTCTCGTCATCGCTGTATGGGTCACTGGTGTCCTCGCTTGCGCAGATGTTGCTAGTGGTGTCTGTTGGCGCTGCTGCTGCTGTGTCACTGCTGCTGTATATCGCGCAGAAGAGCGCGTCCACGACCTGCCGCACGCATCGCTCCACGAGCGTCGTCTCCATCATTTCTGGGTTCAACCCGCAAAAAAGTTTAGAGGATGCCTCAGATTCTCAGCCCTGTTACATCTTATCACCTTCTTAATCCGCTATTTTTGATTATCTATTTTCAAAGGTTTTTAAAGTGATGCAGCCAGTGTGCCAGCTGGTTTGCGGGAAGGTGTGGCTGGCGCGACTGTCTCTACGGAGAGCAACGCTCTATCGAGAGTGCCAGAATGCCTCTGCGTCTGTGTGTATCGAGCGACCGCCTATTGACTGCCGACGGCCTCTGGACGTTTACTGTCGGCGGCGCATTCCTTCCTTCCACAGCCTCGCCGACTGTACACGTGCACTCGAGCAGACCCGAATGACCTCGTCCGCCTCGAGTCGACGCGCCTGGTGGCTCGCCACGCTGCTCTGCCTCGCGACGCTTGGCGCCGCGGCCGTTGCGCAGGAAACCGTGGACGACGTGCTCGCGCCGCTGCATCCTGCGCTTCTGACTGCCAGTAGCAGTACCAGTGGCAGTACCAGTGGAAACGTCACGAACGCAGTCGAAGCTGCTGTGCCAGCATTCTCACCAGCAGCTACTGCGCCTAGTAACGCCAAGTCCTGCGAGTTTAATGGACAGCGGATCCGCCACCGCGGTGCCAAGTACCTCGCCGGCCGTACGCACAAGCGCGGCAGCATCTACGGTTCGTGCGTGGACGGCCACCTGAGCTGCTTTGAAGACAACGGTATCGCCGACGCGCCGCAGCCCAAGCACGTGGAGGTCGCGTGCGACGCGCAGCTCATCAGCCAGCGCCGCCGCAAGCTGGGTGTGGCCGTGAAACTACAGGAGGACAAGTGGCCGGACGGACTCATCTGGTACCGCCTCAACACGACGTTCTCGGCCCAGGAGAAGAAGCTCATTCGCGAAGCCATTGCAGTGTACGAGTCCACGGACGTGAAGATCTCGTTCAAGGAGTGCGAGCCGGCGTCGCTCTGCAAGAACAAATACGTGAGCTTCGAGCAGAACGAGGACGCGTGCTACAGCTACGTCGGGTACGTGGACGACGGTGAGCCGCAGATCGTGAACCTGGGTGACAGCTGCTTCGACGGCTCGGGCACCGCCGTGCACGAGATCGGCCACGCGCTCGGACTGTACCACGAGCACACGCACCCGGAGCGCGAGGTGATCATCCTCACGGACTCGGACCTGCCCGTGTCGGCGTCCAACTACGCAAAGGAAACGGACGGAATGTTGAAACCGTACGATAAGGGCTCGATCATGCACTACGGCCGCAGCGCCGGGCTCTGTCTGCCGAAGGACCAGTACCCGCTCAAGTCCTTCTGTGACGTGGAGGTCACGACTAACTGCGTCATGCCCGTGAAGCAGCACTGCAACACGACCAAGTCCAAGGAGATCGGGCAGCGATCGGTGCTGAGCGCCGGCGATCTGAACACGCTTAAGGCGCTCTACGGCTCCAAGACTGGGAACCTCGATAACTCAAAACCGGTGCCGATTCCGGATGCGGGCTCCGACTCGGATGGAGAGTCGGGGTCGGGCTCAGCGAGTGGAAAGTCACCAGCTCCGGCGCCTTCTCCAACAACGGCGCAGCCAACGACACAGCAGCCGAGCTCCAGCCCATCACCGACGACGGTGCAGCCAAGCCCGAGTCCAGCTCCAAATACAAAGCAGCCTTCTCCATATCCTTCGCCGAGTCCAGAGCCTTCACCCTCTCCAATGCCAGTCACAACACCTTCACCCTCCCCAGCACCGGCCACGGACGCTCCATCATCGCCTTCTCCAACGTCAACGCCGTCGACGGCTCGTCCAACACCTACGCCAACGGAAGCTCCAACTGGCGCGCCGCTTGAGCCTGAGAACGAGTCTTCGACGAACGCACCAGCGACATCTAAACCACCCGTGACTGCAGCTCCGGCGAAGACTCTAGAACCAATAACCACGGTGGCTCCAACGACAACGCCAAAGCCAACGACTGCTGCCCCAACAGCAAGGCCATCGACAGCTCCATTAACGACAGCGCCGTCAGTGACAGACAGTCCGGTGTACCCAGTGACGTTGACACCAACGTCGCGAGCACCAGCAACGGCTGCTCCGACACCGAAAGCGTCCACAAAGAAGACTTTGACTCCAGCTACTGCAACACCGAGCTCAGCGCTCACTCGAGCTCCATCCGTGTCCACAGCCACTCCGTCAACGACTGTGTCGCCCTACGTTCCTGGTGACGTCCACGGCGAAAGCAGCTTTTCCGGATCTTTCAGTGCAGCCAATGGCTGGTCGTGGTCGACCAGCTGGTACACAGACGCGCAGAAGGCCATTTCCAAGTGGACTGAGAACGTCGCTTCCGAGTATAGCAATGTGAAGACGGCTCTGAAGAACGTGGTGGCGAAAAGCAGCAGCTCCAAGAAGTCGGAGAAAAGCTCAAAGCAGCAGAAGTCTTCGTCGTCAAAGAGTTCCTCCAAGTCGTCGACCAGCACCTCGACCACGTCGTACTCGACGTCCACGTCTTCCCAGAAAACCAACAACAACGGCTGGGGCACGTACAACAACAACGGCCTCTCGCTCCGAGGCGTGGGAGGAAACTAGATGTATAGAGAGAAAAGAATGTATGGTCGGTCGCCACCACTCACATCACGTCACTGCTGTGCTTGGTATTTTGAGAATGTATCTGTCTTGTCGAGTCTTCTTCTCCTTTGCTAGCCAATATGTGAGCTTCTTGTGTGTTGTTCTAATGCCTGGCAAAACCTTCTCACGCCTTCTTCTTTGGCTGCACCTCCGACGTCTGGACCGAGTGTAAGTAGATCGCGTCGTTCGGGTGGCTGCAACAGGGATATGGAAAGCAAGTCAAGTTAGTCGTCGTACAAACCATCACCAGCGAGTTTAGACAGTCATGTGACCAGATCACGTACTCTTTCTCGCCCTCTTCGTACGTGTACGACGCCGCGATCGCGAGCACGGAGCCGTCGTGGTTGAACTCGAGCGCTGAAATGCTCGTCGGGAACTTGCGCAGCTGGGCAATGCGTTTCTTGTTGTCGCCGTCCCAGAGGTTCACGACGCCGTCGCAGCCGCCCGTGGCAAATGTCCCCAGGCTCGGGTGGAACGCGATCGCGTTGACGGGATAAATAACAACCTGGTCGTCCACCTTGCCGCGATGGCACTTGAACGCGTAGCTGCGCTTCTTCTCAGCCGTCGCGTCGCCAAAGTACTCGAGCGCCACGCGGCCCTCGATCGAGCCCATTGCGTACCCCTCCAGGTTCGGAAACACGCGCACGCAGCGTGTTTGGTACTTGAGCGGCGACTCGCGCTTCTCTAGCGGGTGACTGAAATTCCGCAGGTCGTAGACGCCCACTTCGCGAGTCGACGTGCCCACGACCAGCAGGTGGCTGCGCAGGTCCATGCCAAAGATCTTACCCTCGAGCTTCGTCTCATTGATCTTGGCGTTGTTGCCGTTGCGAATGTCCCACACCTTCACAGCGCCGTCCCAGCCACCGCTGACCGCCAGACCTGCAAGTGCACATGCAAGCAAGTAAGCGAGCAGTTCATTGTAAGTAGCTACAGGTCATGAACATTGAATGCACGCACGCACCGTATTCTTTAGAGTACTGGACGCTGCGCACTGCTGCGTCGTGTTGGCCCACCATCGTGGTCTGCTTGGTGCTCAGGTCCACCTGCTTAATCGTGCAGTCGAGTCCACCGGCGAACGCTTCGGCGTCGCTCGCGCCGTAGCAGCACGAAAGCACGGGCTGCTCCATCTCCACCTTGACGCGTAGCCGTACGCCGTCGTAAACGCGCAGGCCGGCGTCCCAGGAGGAGACCAGCAGGTTGCTCTTCGTGCCGTAGGGACTGAAGCGCATGCCGGATACGCCGTCGCTTGGTGGCGCCAGGATCTCCATCTCGCCCGCCATCCTTGTCCTGCGGAATGGCGTCACCTTGCCTTTTTGAGTGAGCACTTGGCGTATGGCTCGCTCTCCGATAAAGTGCGGTTTCACTCAATAAAATGCGTTTTGCAGTCGACTAAGTACGAGTGCGAGGCAAGAGTTGGCTCATGTCAGTCTCCCCAAGGCAAAACGCCCACCACTGCGAACAGAGCGGAGAAGAAAAGAGAAGATGACGATCGAGCGGGGCCGACCGGAGCCCAGTGCAGCGGCGAGACGCGCCTTCCCGCGCCGGGTGTTCGACCGCGTGGCGCGCATGCAGGTCACGGGCTCCACGGCGGCGCTCGCGGCGCAAGACTCGCAGTGGAAGCGCAGCGGCACGCGCGCCAAACTGCAGAGCGCCGCGGACCTGCCGGCGGACTTTGTGGACGCACTCAACCGTGAGGAAGCGCGCGAGTACGAGCGCCAGATGACGTTCAACGGTCACCGCAGGGCGTTCACGCACATGATCAAGGAGGTCTACGACATCCTCGATGGCGTAGGCCAGGACAAGAAGCAGTTGCGCCGCATCATGCACGAGATCGTGCAGCGCGTGCTGGACACGAGCGGCATGCACCCGTCCATGATGGGCGCTGCGGCCCCCGACGCCATGCTGGACGTCGTCACGAAAGAACGAGAGCGATTTCTGCGCGTCGGTGGTGCCGAGTGCTTGCTGCGCGTCATCCACTCGCTGCGTCAAGAGGACCAGGCGCTTACCACTGCCGCCGCTGCTGCTGCACAGAGCTCGTCGAGCGTCTTTTCTGACAGACTGCGCCGAAGTAAGCTGCCGCGTCACCACCAGAGCTCTCGTAACGACGTGCGCGTGCTATGGGAAAAGCCCGTGCCTCTCGTGGGCGAGCGCGTGAAGAATCGACCCGACGGCGCCGCCCGGAAAGCCATTCTGAACGACGCCATGGGTGTTCTCCGCGAACTCTGCTACTTCTCCGCGAACCTCGCGTATCAGCTCTGCGACAAAGACGGGTTGATCGTGTACCTCTTCCAACTCATGGGCGAAACAAAGTACTTTGACGGTGCCGCGGGGCTCGTGGAGGAGATCCTGGCGGTTCGAGAGGAGTCGTTCGACCTCAGTCGCATCCGTAAGTTCGCCCGTGGTGACTCCTTGTCTCGTACCAATCTCCTTCGCCCACCTGTCTATCTGTGTGAATGTTGCAGCGAACTTTCATGCGATCATGCAGTCGTTCTCGTCGCGTCAGCTGGCGTTTTTCTGCCGCGTGCTCGCACTCGTCGTGTTTGAGCCTGAAGACCGCCGACTCTTGGAGAACTCAAGTATGCGCTTCAAATCGCATTCTTCGAGCTGAATTTACTCATGCTCACCACTTTTTTCTATTCGTGCCTCTGCAGAGATCATCAAGTCGCTCGAGCTGCTGAAGCTGCGCCGCAACCGCATGATGCGCGCAGACAACATCGTGGACCGCAACCACGCGGTGATTTTTAACTCGCCGCTCGTGCTGCAGCGTCTGTTGATCATCTTGCAGGTGCAGAACTTCTACTTTGCGTTGAATCCGGTGTACGAGCCATTCTCGTCCGAGCTGGCGACGTCGGCCGAGTTCGCGATGCTGCTGAGCCAGACGTCGGATCGCAGCGACTGGGAGACGATCGACCAGCTCGTGAACCACCCGTCGCTCGGGTCCACTGGAGATTTGACGATCCTGCACAGAAACAGCGAGCGACGAGCCGAGGCGCAGGAAGCAATGGCTGCACACGACAACCGTCAGCATCACCACCCGTTCTCGATCGAGACCGCGATCCTAC
Organism: Globisporangium alternatum; assembly: GCA_023334315.1. NCBI lineage: Eukaryota > Oomycota > Peronosporomycetes > Pythiales > Pythiaceae > Globisporangium > Globisporangium alternatum. Next base: position 9,760 of record JAASGT010000464.1, on the reverse strand, counting down.
GGGATCTGATCTTCCGCAACCGCGCACCAGGGCAGCACGCCATTGAAGACGTGGAAGCACAAGCGATCATGAAGTCGCTGGTGTTGGCTCCGCATCGCGTCGAAGTGCTCTTTGTGCTGTGTACGCTGCTCAACGGGAAGCGCAAGATCGATTACCAGGATCGGCTTGCCGAGATGGGGCTCGTGAAGACGCTGAACGTCATGTTTGACAAGTTTGAATGGACAACGACAACACCAGCGCCAGCGCACGCCCCTCTCCACGGCCCTGGGTGCGACTGCAGCTTGGACGCGTCGCTGAAGATCCAGTTCCTGCGTCTAATCCACAATTTCTGCGACCGCGACTACAGCGACAACACGAGTAAGCTGCTGTTGCTCAGTGAGCACGAGCTGCGATTGCTCCAGGAGCCCAACTTGAGTCCGATTGACTTGAGTCATCCGGACAAGGGTCTGCTTTGCAAGATCATCCACACGCTCATCCACCAGCCTGCCGACTCGATCTATCGCTTCTGGCTGGCATCCTGTGTGGAAGCGTTTCTTCGACGTGCAGCTCCGAATGAGCAGCTCTTCGTGGCGCGAACGCCGCTTCTGCGTTCGCTCGTGAATGAAATTTTGAGTGGCGGAGGGTACCGATCGCCAGGCACGTTCCAGTCGGCGTTCGATCTGCTGGGTGAGATGACAAAGGGCAACTGGCAGACGCTGCAACTTTTCCACCGCATGCTGAACAACGACCAGTTTGGAAGCTTCATGGGTACGTCGAACTATGATATTGCGACTGGTACTGAAAGTGTTCTGACTTTGTGTTTATGACGTTGACGCAGAGGTGGTGATCCTGAACCTGGTCGACTCGAACGTATTTATTAGATCGATGCTGCTGTCGTCCGAGAAGTTTGCCAAGACACCCAGGTCCGGCACCTTTGGACTCGCTGACGATTACGAGATGGACCGCATGAGCGAGTTCCTCGCAGTCAACATCGTGCGGCTGCTGCGCGACCTCATGACGATTGTCACGATGGAGGACGTGAACCACGAGAACATCTGTTGCCTCAACACTGCGATCGTGATCCTGATCTTCCAGCACCGGCGGCAGCGGCTCCCTGCGATTCTCGAGGCGCTGCGCAGCCACGAGGAGCTGTCGGGGAAAGAGGGCTACATCTGCAGGAACTTCCGCGGCCTGCTCTGGTTCTGGATACAGTACTACACACCACGCGGCCGCGATCGTCTCGGCCTGGAGCACTCAAGCGACGTCAAGTTCGACGAGTGGAAGCGCGTGGTGTCGCTGCTGTGCGCCGACGACGCGTCCGAGACAGCGCTGCTGGCGACCCCCACGCGGCTGCCGCAGTCGCCGTACTCGCGGCTGTACACGGCAGCAGCCAGAGAGCCGCGGATCGCGTGAGGCAAGTGAGTCGCTATAGAGCATCATAGATCGGATAAACCTCGAGTTTTTCCCTGTGCGTAGTGTCCATAACAAAGAGAGAGATCCCATCTATGAAGCTCTTAAGATGATGTTTCTATCGCAAAATGCAAACCATTTGTTACAATCCGCAGGCGGATGGAGCAAAAAGATGGGGAATGAAAAGAACCAAAGCGACTCGATCCAACATCAACCTATCTCCGGCCGCCGCCGCCTCGCCTCCTGTCGTTGCTGTAGCTGTTGTTGTCCCTGTAACTGTTGTTGTTGTAGCTGCGGTTGTTGTTGTAGCTGCTGTTGTTGCTTCGATTGTTGTTGTTGCCTCGGTAGCTGGGCAGCGCCGCATCGAGACGCACGTTCGCGTACGAGTTCTTGCTACTGTTGCTGTTGTTGCTGCTTTTGTTGGAGAACGAGCGCGAGTTGCCGCCGCCCGGGACCATGTAGTAGTAACTGTCGTCCTCGTCCTCGTCGCGGTAGCGGCCGCCGTCGTCGCTCTGGTCGCGCCCTCGCTTGCGGCCACTCTGGCGGTTGTCGTTGAACGCGCTGAAGTTGGGTCGGCCGCCGCTGTGCCCAGGGCAGTCACTCGCGTAGTGACCCCGCTGGCCGCACTTGAAGCAGTTGACGTGGTTCAGCTGCCCGTTGCGCTGCGGACACTCGGCGGCCATGTGGCCCGGGGTCTGGCACACGAAGCACTTCATCGTCATGCGGTAGTTGTTCGTCGCGTAATTGGGCTGTGCTGGCTGCACGTAACTTGTGCAGTCCTGTAGTTAGCAACAGTGAGAATTTGGTTCAGATCAGTTCACAATGGCTCAAATCAACAACAGAGCAAGAGAGAGAGCGCGGTTGCGTACGCTGAGCAGGTGCTTGTCGGCGCAGTTGGGGCAATAGAGCTTGCGGTCCGCAGGCGGTGGCATGGGCACGCAGTGCAAGTGACCGGACTTGACGCACACCATGCAGCTGATGCCCTGGAAGCCGCTGTCCGCGTCCTCGCAGTCCTCGTCCTCGTGTCCCATGCGTCCGCAGATACCGCAGTTGTCGTGCTCCAGTGGACGGTTCGAGCAGCCCTGTAGATAGCAAAGACAACAAGGTTGAGAGCCATGGATCAATACAACATGTGATCGGAATGAGGGTAAAGACGTACTCTGGCGGTGTGTCCGAGCTGCAGGCACGTCGGGCAAGGCAGGTGCGGGCAGCTTACGGCCATGTGGCCTCGCAGACCGCAGTAGTAGCACGGCTTCAGCACGCGATCGTTCATGCACAAGCTCGACATGTGGCCGATTTGTCCGCAGTTGAAGCACTTGGTGGCAAGGTCGGTGATGAAGTAGCGATTCTCGCGGCGCTTGCGAGTCGGTCCCTTGTCGGCATTGGCGTCAACACCGACTTTCTTACCAGCGCCACGCTCTGGTGCATCGCCATTCGCCTTGTCCGTCGACGAGTACAGCGGTGCGCCGACCGTGAACTTGTCCTGCTCCTCTTCCTCGCTCTCCACGTCGTCCACGTCCTTCTCGACCGTCATTTCGCCATTGTTGCCGCGGAATCGGGTGCCAAAGTCGCTCAAGATGTGGTCGTTCAACGGCTCGATGGGTAGCTCCTCAAACACGGGAATGTTGCGCTCTTCACGCGGCACCAGGAACCGCGAGAGCGCCCACGTTGACAGCTTCACCTTGCTACTCGCTGGCAACTCAGCACCATTGGCAGCAGCTTTTGTTTCCTTCTTGTCCTCCTGGGCGCTGTCGTCGCCTGTCGGGTCCACAACGCCACCGAGCTCCTCATCCGCTTCGTCGTCATCGCTCTCGTTGTCGTTGAAAACCACTTCGATCGGCACGCGTTCGCCCACATCCTCTTCTTCATCGTCTTCACCAGTACTTTGTCCGCTCGAGTGCGAGTCCGAGTCCCAGCGGGAGACGCTGCCGCCGGCGCCAACAGGCTTGTTGGTCTTCTTGCGCTTGCGGGCAGGCTCGCGCGTCGGGTGCACCTTGAGCTTCTGGCTCTTGTCGTGTGCGCGCGGATCCGATGGATCCATGACGAAGCGCGTCTCGTCGTCGCTATCGCTGTCCGATGGCGCGTCCGGCAGCACGCGCTCGTTCTCGCCCGCGTACCCGAGCATCTTTCTCCCTCGCTCGTGTTCGGCTTGCTTTGCTCTCGTGGGAACCAATGCTCTCAGAGCAGTGCCGCTTTAGCTGCTCTTGTAGAGAGTTCTTTGTAGTTTGTTTACAAGAGCAGCAAGGTTAAATAAGGTTTATTGGGTGAAAACAAATCGCACTTTAGCAGAGTGCGCACATTTCTCCAGCGTTCATCTTCACTCACTTCACACAACAAGCACCATGGCGTCGATCGATGAGCCGCTGGACCTGATCAAGCTGAGCGTGGGCGAGAAGATCTACGTCAAGTGCCGCGGCGACCGCGAGCTGCGTGGCGTGCTGCAGGCGTACGACCAGCACCTCAACATGGTGCTCAGCGATGTGGAGGAGACCATCACCGTGCAGGAGCTGGACCAGGAGACCTACGAGGAGATCATCAAGCAGTCCAAGCGCGCCATCGAGATGCTCTTCCTGAGAGGCGACGTCGTCATCCTCGTCGCACCGCCGCTGCGAACGGCGTAGATGAGAACATTGAGTTACTGTGCGTGGTGATGAGAAACAGATCCAGGCATCCACCCACCAAGTGACAAGAGATGGAGAGTGCGGCGTGCGTGTGCTGGATCGCTCTCCCGTTCGGCTAGTTAATCATTAATATCCCCCACCATTCTCTCGTAGTGTGGACAAACCCGACGAATTGTGCTCGATGTGTACTTGCTGTGTTAGATCGCCAACTGGTGCATGCGCACCTCAAAGTCGTCGATCGTGTCGTGCACGTCCTTCGCTTCTCGCCACTGCTGCTGCCGCCGCTGCTCTTCCGCGCGCCTCCACTCTGCCATCGCGGTCTCCGGTGACGGGTACACTGGAAACGCCTGTGTGCGCCACTCCGAGACGTTCGGCGCGATCGAGGATTTTACTGGCTTGGACGACGACTTGGAGTGTGCGGATGAGCTGCTACTACTGCGACTACTGGCGGCTGAGGACGCTCTCCCTGCGGATTTTACTCCAGTCCTAGAATTGGAGACGGACTTTGCGTCATTGTCTTCTCGTGGCCCATGCTGTTGGTCGCTGCAGTACCAGGCTTGCTTCCGCTCCGGCCGATCTGTCTTGTCGTAGACCCACTTGTTCGCTGCGCGCAGCTCGGCCTCTTTGAGAGTCGTGTCGTGGAGGATCTTGATGCGCTTCGAGTCGATCTCTTCACGCAGCTTGCGTCGGACGTTGATGTCGTAGACAAAGTCCACTGGCTCCGAGTCTTTTCGAGGGAGACTTGCGTCATGCGGGCTGTTCTTCTTCTTTGTTGACGACTGAGCTGAGCCACCAGCGCCAGGTGGCTTCTTGTGCGAAGAGCTACCAGAAGAAGCGGCTGCTGATGAGGTTGCTTTAGCAGCTGAGGACGTAGTCGCCCCCGTCGCCCGTTTGCGGTAGACGTTGCTCTGCACACCGGTCGTCATCCTGCTTTTCGCTCTTTGCTTGGCTTTCTGGTCACTCTTCGCGTTTGCCGAGGTCGTTTTAGAAGAAGACATGGGTGCGACAAACTCGCACGGGACGTCCACTGCGACCCCGAACGCCGTGCGAGAGAGCTCATTTTGCTTTGCGCTGCGAATCTCGCGGTCAAGATCGTCTTCTGCATGGAAGACAAACTCTGTTCAGTCCAGCTTTGCGTCGCTCAGGGAGACCAACACATGCTCGTTTACCTTCTTCGTCGCTCTCGCCTTTCAGCTGGCGGAAGGTCCAACCCATCAGCTGATCGAACTTGTCCAGCTCTGCACGACAGACACGCAGACAAACGCCTGACCGCATTAGACAGGCAGACACCCAAACGACCAAATCTTCGATTCAACTAACCTTCGACGCATCGCTTCCCGTGGTTCAGAGCAGCGGAAGAGCGCATGCTCGTCTGAATGGCGCGTCTCCTCCAGCGCTTCCTCGTCACGGGTTGACGGCTGATAACCTTTTCAAGGTTGACGGGCTTCACGATGGATCTATTTTTACACTTATATTGACAACTTGAGCGCGTGGAGCATTCGAGCTCACATCAATGCGGCAGCTTCGACTTTGGCTTTAGGCTCCGGTATAGAGAGCTGAGCGAATTAGAACGCAAGGTTCGCATGAAGCGCAGAGAGAAGAGGGGGTCGCTCTGCGCGCGCCTGTGCTGTGGGCTAGTAACTTCATGTCTGGTATTCTGTTCAGCATTGACCTGGGAAGCTTTATAGTGGAGATCAGGTCGATTCGTATGATCTATAAATGGAACCCCCTCTTTCCTCAGACAAGGTAGCGCTGTCTGGAATTAGGTTGTGTTCCCCAGTACAAGAAGAGCGCAGTCACGCAGGCGGGAGTGAGAGAGAGAGCGATCGACCAACCTGCTTCATGCGATTGGAAGGTGGTGGCGCCGTCGACTCGTGAGCACGCTTCACCGACCAAAGGCTCGCACAGGGCTCGTAATGGCGGTCGCGAGCGATTACTCTGGCTGGGTGCGCGAGCTGGACAAGTTCCAGGCAGCTGCAGATGGCGACGATGTGGACAACGACGACTACGACCCGCGCCACGAGTCAAGCAACGACAGAAGCCTGTCAAGCAGCCGCCAGACGTCTCGCACTGCTGTCGGCATCGGCACCAGTCGGAAAGGAAAGGAACGCGCTGTGTCACAGACTGACGAGCTCCAGCAGGAGATGAAGCTCCTCAACTGGCACAAGCTCGCGAACGAAGCCGCGCTCAAGGCTGCGATCATCAAGACGAACAAGATCAAGCGCGAGGACTCGCAGTTCTCGCGGTCCATGAACCACGAAGATATGGAGGAGAAGCAGCTCCGCATCCAGCAGATCATCGAAGAGGAGCAGCTGCGGCCGCTGGAGGTCAACTCCGAGTTCTTTCGCGACTTTGAGACGAAGGAGCTGCAGGACGAGACGAAGCTCGATAACGACGTGCAGCGTCACGTGCAGCACCTGAAGAAACTCAAGGAGATGATGGCACAGCGCGAGGATATCCAGCGGCGTCGGCAGAAGTACCGAGATGGGATGCTCGAGCTCACGGGCAGCAACTCGCGCTCCAACTCTGTTCCGAAGAATCACAAGAGCAATCAGGATGATGACCACCACGAGCAGCAGAGGAAGCGGCACCAGCGCAGTAACAGCATGTACAACAATCGAGCCGCGAACGGAGGCACGAGCAATGCGCAGGTGATCTGTAGTCTCGACAAGCTCATGGAGCTCGAGAAGCGCATCCGACACCTAGAAGACGCGGGCCTCGGCGCAGACGGGCTTGAAGACGACCCGCGAGTCGAACACGGTAGTCGCGGCGGCGGTGAGCTGGATGAGACCAACCTCGCGAAGGCGAAAGGAGGACTCCATTTCTCTAAGCGGAGAAGCAACGGCGGACCGCACGAGCCTTCGAGAACCGTCTACGCTGTGAAGACGAGCATCAGTGTGTCCAAAGTCAACAAGATGCGAGCGAAAGAGAAGCCGAAAGCGGAGCCGTCGATGCGACAGAGCAGACAACAGCAATCGCAAGGCACGTTCCTGACGAGTTTACCGGAGAGCAAACAGCGGCAGCTGCGCCGCATGAGCGAACGAGAGCGCCGGCAGTTCTTCAAGAACGAGAAGGCGAGCGAAGAGCGCGAGAAGAACCTCAAGCAGGACGTCGTGATCGACGGCTGGCTGGACAAGAAGCGGCAGGCGGCGAACAACCGAAAAGCTACGAACGTACGAGTTACACAAGCAGCAGGAGGAGGAACCAGAAGTGGCGGCTCGACGGTCACTGGACGCGCAGCAGGTACTACCACAACAGGACGTCACCTCGGAGGGAAGACACTTCCACCGCCGCCACCGAAAGTCCGAGCGCCAGCTGTTGGAGCTGCATCGGGCAAGCGCATCTCGAACCCGCACTCACAGAAGTTCGACGACATCAAGAAAGGCTTTGAGAAGCGCAACGATGCCCTGAAGCGCGCGCCGACCAACGTGAAAGTGGGCAACTCGTTCCTGGAAGCGCGGTCCGGCTTCGGTGGCTCCGCTCTCCATACTGCTAGTAATCAGAAGCCAAACAGCGACAAGTGGGGGAGCACAACGGACAGATCAGGTGCTGCTGCAACGACTTCCACGCAGCACAAGACTGGGATCGCAAAAGCGAGCACGCTCTCGAACGTCACGAGTGCGAATCGCTCGAGCACCTCAAAGGGGAAAGGCCTCACGCCGACAGCTCCAACGCGAAAGACCCCGAACAGCGCAACTCAGACCCAGAAGCTGCCAGCGATCGTGCGAGCAAGCGGAGTCCCAACCGGCGGTCCCCAATTCGGTCTCACGAATAGAAACCCGACTGGGAATGCGAGCAGCAGCATGATGAACCCGGGACCTCACGCAAGCCTACGGACAGGAGGCGCGCTCGGAGTCGCTTTGCCGAGACTAGTGGGCCAGACCAATCGAGCACCTCCGGCGCCGTCGCCCCCGTCGCTCGCTCTCAAGAACTCGAGCATGCCGCAGTTCAGTCGCCTGCACAAGCGATGAAAGCGCCCAGCATTCCTTCCTTCCTCTACTGCAGTTCAGTTGGAGGTTTGCGAGATTATTTAGAAATCAAAATCAAATCTTTTGAAACAGAAAGGAATCGCACAGCACTTATCAGCGTGTTGATCATGGCCAGTGAGGCTGTCTTGAACACTTGGACATATACCAGAGCTGCTCTCTTTCACTCAGGTCGAGAACATAAGCGTGGAAGCTCGCTCTCAAACGAAGACTCGCCCAGCGTGGTTCCAGAACTCAACTAATGTTCACACCACCTGCATAGGCACCAAGTGTCGCCATCAGCGATTGGTGCCTCTGTCCGCACGCTTCAGCGTGATGAAGGGACGAAATCGAGGAATCTGAACTTGCTAGCGTTGTCTCGCTCTTCGTGCTCCGAGTCGAGGCCGGCCATGTGTATTGGACAGTGCCAGGGAGCTCGTCCGTTTAACGTAAGCTCGCCCGTGGTACGAAACGTCGAAAATACGTTTTCGACGTAAACGTAGTTTGTCGACTTTATTCGTATTAAGTCGACATCATTTGTTCTGGACATCAGGAACGAATTCGCAGCTGGTCAACTAAAAGTAGCAACAAAACATACCAATGTTGGTGATAGTCGCAAATGTTTGCCGAAGGGGCGTTCTTACGATTCTACAGGGAGGAGAATGGGAGCTCCCAACCGGGGACAGTCTCGCCCTCCCATCGTAAGGACAGCAAACAGGAGTTGACGTGGTTTACATTTTTTGTACAGCTCTCTGTTGTTTGTCCCAGCAGCGTTTTCAGCCACCAACTGAAATTAACTACCATTAGAGAAGTTCAGATGGTTTGACGAAAGACGTGTAGATATAAAAAAAACCACTGAGTTTTTGGGATTTCCCGCACGCGGGAAAGACGTGTAGAGAGTGTTTTACATGGCCGACTTCGCGCGTGTAGAAACAATAGGCGACAGTCAAGTTTTGGGGGCCGTTGGGGACAAACGGCAAAAACGATTTCCTTCACAAACATATTTTCCCAAAATTGCATAAGTTCACAATACAAAATTTCATGTTGTACCGCGCCTTATTTCCGCTGGCTGTAAAGGTGGGCAAGGTGAGGGGTGGTGGCGTTCGGGATAGTTTGCTCAAAGGAAGCGGTGGATATTACGTCTTGCAAGGCGTTAAAAACTGCTTTGCGTTCTGCCTATTGCCTTTGCGCTGCTAGTATATGAACGTATCTGTGGATCGCTTTCAATTCTATCTGTCAAGCAATATCCACAGTCATAACAGTGTCATGACCATTCATACCCTTTCAAATCTGCTCGTTGTTGTCTACGGGTTCGAGTTCGCATCGGTCTATCTGAACTTGTTTGGACGACTTTGGACGAAAAAAATGGTCCTAATAGTAACCTGCACTACACGTTTGTCTAGGTGAAAATCTGAACTCCTCTTTTGTCTGGTGTCAAACACAATATAGCTGGTACAGTTCTCCTTCAGAATACCGACACGGAAAATCGCATAAAAATATATCAAATATAGAAGGGTTTGGAGAGATACGGGTATTGAATGTAACAGGTAAAACACTTTACAGTAGCGATGGTCTTATACGGCCGTGTGGTCCGGTTACAGTCCTAAAGCAAGCTGCTCTGTGCTCTCAACGAGATCATACACGTCGTCGATAATCTTTGTGTGGCGTCAGCAGTTTGCCACTGTTGTGCTCGTCACTGTCTTCCATGCCTCTTGAGCCCATTGCATCGCCTGGAGGACGTCTACATGATACAAAGACTCTACCTGCATCTCTACATATTCGTTT
>JAASGT010000463.1:0-24646 GCA_023334315.1 Globisporangium alternatum | reverse complement strand
TGTACAAGCTAGCCGTCTGCGCAAGAATCATGTCAAAGCCACCCCCAGCAGCTGTGCCACTGACGATCTTGAGCGCGCTTCCAGTGTAGGCGTTGGAGCTGGCTGTGAGTGCGAGCACGGACGTGGCTCCGTCGCTGTTGGTGATGCTGCTCGCTCCGTCGACGACCGTGAGCGCCTGTCCGATCGTGGCTGTGGTGGTGACGCTGAGGCTTCCGGTGATGGTGGCCCCAGCGCCGACACTGAGCGCATCCGCAATGGTTGTTTTGCCGGTGCCGTCGACACTGAACACTCGTGTGGACGTCACGGCCGAATTGACTTCGGCGGATATTAGAGTGAAACTCGCGCTTGCAGGTCGGTTTGCTTGAATGAGCAAGTTCTTTCCCGTGTACGTTGCACTGGATGCAAGGAGATTCAACACCGGACTCGCAGCTTCTTTTGTTGTGATGAAGGTCTTTCCTGATCCGAGAACCGAGAAGAGCTCGTTTCCAGCAGACCCCTCTGCAAACATCAAGTAGTGCTGCAGATCGTTCGGAGATGGCGTTTTCGACTGGATGTAGAGGATCTTATTCTGTCCAGCGTATGTCGTTGCTGCGGACTTGAGCAGAAGGACTGGCTGCGTCAAAAGGGTTGAAGCAATTGTGGCGCCACCTTCTTTTACATCCAGCCCGCCAAGCTCGATGGTCTCCCCGCCGTCTTTGATCGTGAGCCCGCCGAGTTCAATGACCTCACCACCAGCCTTGACCAAGATACCCCCAGCTTGGACGGTTATCCCACCTGCAGTGACGCTGAGGCCGCCTGTCTTGATCGTTGTCAGTCCCGTGCTATCAACCTGGAACAAGAGTCCCGTCGCTCCAGTGGCTTTCAACATGACGTGCAGCACATTCGAAGTTGTCACAATGGCTACGGCATCACTCGTGAATGCTGTAGACGTGGGTTTCACGACTAGCGTTCCCGATGCAGTGTCCGAGCTTTGAGCGAGCAATCCGCCGTCGTAGATGGTGGTTTTTCCCGACGCTGCTACCGAGAACGCCGGTGCTGCGCTCGTTCTCGCTTCGATCAAGAGGAAGTCTGGGATGCTGGGGTACTGGGTGCTGCGGACAGCTTCCACTTTCAGCACCGAGTCCGTGAACGCATTGTTGTTGCTGGTGACCTTGACCACTGGCACAGCGAGCTGGTTGTCCGCGATGGTCGCCCCGCCAGTCACGATCGAGAGTCCACCCGTTCGGATCGTCGTCAGTCCGTCCCCTCGGATGTCGACAACCAGCGTCGAAGTGCCCGTGTATCCTTCAAAGAGCTTGAATGCACTCGAAGAAGCGAGGCTGGTGCGGACTTTCAGTGAAGTGCCCTGAAAGTTCCCGTTCGTGCTCACGATCTCCGTGGTCGTGTCAAAGATGTCGGCGCTAGTGATCGTTGCTCCTCCCGCCTGGACGTTCAGTCCGCCAGTGACGACGGTCACGCCCGCTTGCACCTTCAAGTACCCAGTCGATATCTCCATGTTGCCTGTGAGGAGCTTGGTGTTTCCAGCGCCGTCCATCGTGAAGATCACGAACGAGGCCGACTCGATCCTTATGAAGTTGAAATCAAGACCTGCACCGCCTTTCGCTGTCTTGAGGTGCAGCACGGTGCCCCCGTAGGTAAGTCCCTGCGGATACACGAGGAAGCCGTCGTTGTCGTCGATGCTGTCGGGCACGTTCGATGGCTGGTTGCAGTCGGCCGCTTTGAAATCCGCGTAGCACGTGCACATGCCGCTCGTGAAGTCGCACATGCCTCGGTTCGAGCAGTACACGTGCTCTACGCAGTCAAGCACAATATCGGTAAGTCTCCCAGTACCTCAGCCTTCATTCGCTTTCATCAACTCACTTACCGATCACGTTTGTTGCCTTGACGTCCGTGATGACACAGGTCGGCGTGCCCGTGCTGACCACCTGGCTGGCATCACATTTGAAGGAACTCAGCGGCGGATTTCCGTTGTGCTGAAGCAGGTTGTTCTCGGCGTCGAGGTGCGTCCACTCAGTGAATGCGACGACGTACTCTGCGCTCTGCACTGCGGCGTTGATCACAGTGGGTGTGCAAGTGGCACGCATGACGTTCCGCATGCGCATAAACGCGTCTGCGCACGGTGCCGCCGTGTTGCTTGCGGCGGTCGCGCTCAGTGTGGTGGTTTGCCCATTGAACGAGATGCGGAACACACCAGCGACTGTGGCTGCGTCTCCCTGAACAGCAATCTTGATTGTCCGGAAATTTTGACCCGTTGTCAGTGGATCGTCGTTCTTCGGACACATTTCTAGCCAGAGAAGAGTGAGAGAGAGAGAGTGATTGGCAATGGTGATCATGAGAGCGCACAAGGTAGCCAAGCAGCGGTGATGTCGTCCACATCAACGTACTTTGGGAGCAGTCTGGACCCGAGTAGCCCATGTCACACATACAAGCCTGCATGCTGTCCTTCTCCCAGTTGGCGTACACGGGCCCGACTCCGTTGCTGCCGACACCTGGCACGGCGTCCGGGCCGTACTGAAGTCCCAGCGTTGCCAGCGAGTAGCAGAGACCGTGACCAGAGCAGTCATTGGGGCATTTCACTACAGCAAGAGACACAGCAAGAGACACGGGCGTGAGCGAGACACAAACTCAAGAGAAAGTCTGCATTGCACAGAGAGTGGATGTGTTTGCGTACTGCGCTGGCAGGCCGCCCCCGTGAACCCCGTGAAGCAAACGCACTCGCCCTGTTGTGTTATTGTCACGCGCACAAGGGTGGATTCAGCAGAAGGGTGCGAGCTCGCCAATATCATTCAATCGACGCACCTTTGCATAATCGCAGAGTCCGCGATTGGAGCACTCGATGCCGGCATGGGCAACGTTCGGCGCAGACGCCTTGTCGGCCCACGCTGGGCCACTCGGACACTTGCGCAAGGAGCAATCCGGGGCGACCGTCCAGTCCGGGTCGCAGGTGCATTGACTGCACATACACGTACAGTCACAAATTTATACAACATTCCATGAGCCACACAAACACACCGCTGAAAAGGGAGCGCGAACCTACTTTGCAGCTCCACACTGTCCGTGACCCGAGCACGAGTTTGCACACGAAGCATCAGCGACATCGATTAACACCACGCTCACAAGAAGCAAGAGCGACGCGAATCCCCACGCGAGCAGCTCCACCCGTGACTTTCCAGTCCCAGAGCGACGCGCTGGAGTGCGCTGTCGGGTCGACGTGGTCCCCGTTATCATCGTCGTTTGCTGTTCAAGGCGACAGAGCAGCCGTGGCTCACTCGGTCACTCGTGGTCGATGCGCGCGCCAAGAGCACCTTGAGCTTGTCGGTGCTTCTGCTGTGCTGTGCGCGGCGAAGGCGAATCCCAGAGTGGCACGCGACGCCTGCCTGAAGATCGCGCGTGACTGGTCGCAGGATTCAACTTTTAAAAAGATTTGAATTTCGAGGCTGTGATTGGATGAAAAATTCGAAAGTGAATGATTGGCTAAAAGTAGATTTTCAGCTTGCTGACTCTCAAAGATTCAAACACTCTTCACTTATCGAATCTGACGTGGCGATTTTCGGTAGTCGCGCGACTGTTTGCAGTGGGTCGAATCGTCACTCCTCTTGAATTGACGGTTTTCGGTAGTCGACTTTAATTGACGATTTTTAGTAGTCAATCGATCTTTGCACGACGATTCGCAAAGATCGAATCAAGTCAACAAATCGTCAATCTAATCTGACATGGCGATTTCAGTAGTCGCACAACAAAACGTATCAGAAATGTGACGTGGCGGTGCGACTCTTCGCAGCGTCCACCCTACCGGCCAAGGACAAGTGGCTTACATTGTGGAGAGCGGCATGCAATCTCTCACTCTAAAGAAGATCTACGAAGATGGTGCAGTGGCGAAGTAGCGAAGTGGCTTTCGGTCGGTTGTGGCGGCGATAACCTCTCGTGGACCACCAGCTCCGCTGCTCTCGGTGGGGTTCCGAGGGGAAGAAGAGGCGCCGAAGCCTTCGCTCGTGAAGTACGGGGTTTCTTGAGTGGTGGCGTCGCGAGGACGAGCTGCATCATCGAGGTGTTTCTGCTGGTTTAATGATGGTGGTGGTATGATATTTGCGTTTTCGTTTGGGGCATCTTGATTGTGAAGCAAATGATTTATATTTCTTCTAAAACCGCTCCCGACCTTGAAATCGATTTTTGGAAGCAAACAATTTTTATTTCGTATAAAACCGATTTTACACATAGTTACCATTAAACCCGTTTTCAATTATTCACTGACAGCCAAAAACCCAATTCACTCGTCTAAGTCCGATTCTGGGGAGAAGAAGAACGAACCCAGTCAAAACAGGATCTCAAAACGATCATTCACGCGAGATGGAGGCGAACGCTGCGCGCCAGCGCGTGCTCCACGCGACGGCCGCCGCTGCTGCTACTGGTCCCGGCAACACACCATCAGCGACTGAGGGCGTGTACGAGCTGCTGGAGGTGGACGTGGACAAGCCCGTGAAGAAGCCGCAGCAGATCGAGACGCTGCTCACGAGCCGCGTGGCGTGGGGCGACGTCGCGCCGCTCGTGTTTTTCGGCACGAGCGACAGCACGCTGCATTGCTACGTGCCGTCGACCGGCTCGTCTTCATCATCATCTACGACAACAGCGACAGGAGCAGTGGGCCAACTCACATACCTGCGCTGGCACTCGTCGTATAAGAAAGCGTACCACGCGTGCGCGCAGTTTCTCGACTCATGGGGCGTCTATCTCACGCTCTATGACGCCAAGCTCGCGCTCTACGCGCTGCCGCTGCAGGGCAATCCACAGATCGACGGCAATGGCAACGCATCGTCATCGATCATGAAGGGCATGGGCATCGGCGGTGGTGGCAGCAGCAACAGCAACCGCGACAAGATGCTCGTGGTGGACGAGACCAAGCAGACGACGCTCTTTGCGGCCCACGAAGGCGCAAAGGTCGTCTGCAGTCTCTCCAAGCAGCACACGCTACGGGTGTATGACTGGACGGTCAACCGCACGCTGCAGCTGCGCGCCCAGCATGAGCTACCGCTGCTGCTGCAAAGCCTCGAGAGCAGCGGTGGCTCGTTGACGTCTTCCTCGCTGCCAGTGCACAAGATGATCGTCATGGGCGAGAGCCACCTGTTCCTGCAATTCAAGAAGGAGTGGTGCGTACTTAACGTCGACAGCGGCAGGATCATTGACGTGAGTGTGCGAGATGCGAGTACGGCACAGAGCGTGGATACGGTTACGTGCGCTGTGGCGGTGCCCAGCCGCCAGACGGGACTGCATCACCACAGCCACCAGCTGCGCGACGTCTTCCTCGCGGGCAAGCACAGCGCCGCAGTCGTAGCGCTGACTGTGGACAACGAGGACGAGGAGGCGACGACCATTCTGGACGACAGGATGCGCTCGAACCCGCAGAACGTCTCGGACGACCGTGTGCGCGTCAAGGTCGAGCGCGTGCTCGAGTACAACGTGGCTCCTCGCGCGGCGTTCTACCACCACCCGCTACTGCTGCTGGACCAGCACGACCGGTTCGCGGTGCATAACATTGGCTCGATGAAGATGCTCGAGAGCATCCCTACCAAGGTGCTCTATGGGGCGTCTTCGGCGATCTCGATCGAGAAACTCGCGAGTCGCAGCAGCACGACCACGAGCCAGCAGTTCGCTCAGACAGTGGATCTGCCAGCGTCGTTGTTTACAGTCACCGCGCCGTTTAGCGTCCAGCTGCTCAAGATGAAGCCCATTGAGCTCCTGGTGAAGCAGGCGCAGGCGCTCGGTCGTCTAGAGGACGCCGTCGCGCTCTGCAAGCTCTGTCCCGAGGACTGCAACCTGAACGACGACGACCTGCGTGCGCTGTTGGCCCAGTACGCCTTTGAGCTCTTTAACAGCGGCCAGTACCGCAGAGCGATGTCACTCTTTCTCGAGAGCAAGATGGAGGCTCTGGACGTGCTGCTGGCGCTGTACCCGCGTGATTTGCTACCTCGCAGCGCTGGCGGCGGCGCCGGGGCTGCGAGGCTCACTGCCACTGCTGTGAAAGCCAAAGGCGCTCGTAATAGCGAACTGAAGGGTGACGCGCTCGTGCAGAGCCTGCTGGCGCTGATCCTGCTGCTGCGCCACAGACGCGACGCACTGGTGAACCAGTCAATGACAACAACCACCACCGAGTCCACTTCCCACACAAGCCAAAAGCAACAGTCCAGTGACAAGAAGCTCGAGATCATCGACACCGTGTTGTTAAAGTGCCTCGTGCTCATTTGCGAAAAGGACGAGCACGCACAACTCGCCAAAAAGGAGCTCATGGAGCTCGTCGTTAGCAGAAACTACTGCGAAATGGGCGAAGCCGAGATCTTCTTGCGCTCGCACCGCCAGTTCAAAGCTCTGCTGTCCTTCTACGCCACGCGCAAGGAGCACCGCAAGGCGCTCGAGCTGCTCGAAGATCTCGAGCGGAACGCCACTGTGACATTGTCGTTCCAGTCTTCATCATCGTCATCTTCGCCATTGGCGCCAGGCGAGGAGGCCCTGCAGACCTCGGAGGAGTACATGGTGCTGATTAAAGAGTATCTCCAGCGGCTTGGCCAAAGCAAAGCCGAGCTCGTCTTCGAGTTCTCGCGCCGCGTGATCGCCGTGCAACCCGCGCTGGGGCTTGCGATCTTCACGGAGCGCAAGGTGCGTGAGCAAAAGGAAGACATCGACCCGTCGCTGGTGCTGAACCACCTCAAGACCTGCGACGTCCAGGCCGTCGCTGGTGCTGTTGGAGTGACGAATACCACGGACGCTGAACCACCCCTGTCTCCTGCAAAGGTGGCGCTGCCTCTGGCTGACCCACGATTCCTGGCGATCGAGTACCTCACGCAGGTGATCTTTGATGGGAAGACGCCGATTGCCTCTCGTCTTCACGATGAAGTGGTCTACTTGTTGCTGGACGCCATCAACATGGAGTTGCACCAAAGCAGCCGCAGCAACAACCCAAGTGCACCACAAGGGAACCAACGCCTGACAAGTCGCGTGAGCTCACAGCGAGGCCTCGTAGGCACGCTGCGCAAGAAGCTCATCGTGTTCCTCGAGGCTGAGAGCAGCGCGTACCACCCGGAGCGCGTGCTCAGCCGGACGCCCCTGGACATGGTCGACGAGCGTGCGGCACTGCTTTCGAGGCTTGGCCGCCACCACGAAGTGCTGCAGCTTTATGCTATTGAGCTCAAGGACGCGTCCCTCGCGGAGGGCTACTGTAACCGCTGCTACGATGCCAAGCTCGCCGATTCCTCCATCTACTCGGCGTTGCTGCGTCTGTATCTGCGTCCACTGCCGTCTCAGCTAGCGGGTCCTACTAGTAGTGGCCCTACACCACCACTTGTATGGCAACAGCGATCAAGCTCCTCGTTGTCGTCCGCATCGGGCTTCTTGTCCAGCGAGGCCGTCGCGGCGGCAGTGAGCATCCTGAACAAGTACCCGGAGCGCATCGACGTGCCGACGGCACTGGAGCTTTTGCCGCCGGACGTGCCTGTCTCCTCACTCGCGTTCTTCTTCCGCCGCGTACTCGAGCGCCAGGTGGAGCGCTACCGCAACGGCCAAGTGAAGAAGCAGCTGTCCAAGATGGAGAACTTCAAGGTTCGCGAGGCGCTCTCGACCAAGCGCAAGGGCTGCGTCACCGTCTGGTCTTCGCACTGCTGCCAGGTGTGCGGCAAGAAGCTCGGCACCGGTACGTTCGTGCGGCTCCCGGGCGGCACGCTGCTCCACTACGCCTGTCAGCCAGCGCTCTAAGCTAAGCTAGCGAAACTCTAGCTTTGCGTCGAAGGTAAGTCGTTGTGTCGCAGCGTCACTGGTTTCTTCCAGGATGACTGGCCGTTGCGTTTATCGAAATAATAGTACTGTCTTGTCTGTGGGTCCCACACTTTCTGGATGCGCGCGTACAGCAGCCGGTAGAGCTCGTTGCGCGCCACGCAGTAGCGCAAGAAGCTGCAGACCACGCCTCGTGCCTCCTGTAGATCGACGATCGTCTCAAGGCGCCGTCGCTTGATGCGGCGCACGACGCGAACGTCGCGGTCGTCGATCATCCAGGGCGCCTCCCACTTGACGACGCCTGTCTTGTTGTTGTAGTAGTAGTAGTGGCCCGTCGCTGAGTCATAGATCTTCTCGTATGCCTCAAAGAGCAGCTGCCGCAGCTGGTCACGTGCCTTGCGAGCCCGCCACACGCGCTGCAGGCGGCTCGCGGCGTCATCACGGGACATCTGACGGAGCTTTTGTAGCCGGCGCTTGTGACGCTTGACCCGCGCGCGCTCACTCATGTGAGGCACCGCAGCTGAGAGTGTCGAGCCACCACCCGTTTTCCGAGGCGACGAGCTCTTTTGCACCTCGGAAACAATCGTGCTCCGACGTGGCGACGGCGACTTGCGCGGACTCGGTCTCCCGTCCGCATCAACGTCAGCACCAGTATGGCCAGCATTTTGCTCCATGACTTCCAAATCAAACTCACCGAGCACCGCTGGCTTGAGCCACGAGGCGGCGTGCAGCACCGTGTCGTAGTAGTATGGCTGGCCCGTGTTCGCGTCCATGAGCTTGCGGTACCGACGACTGAGGAGCTCGAAGAACTGCTTGCGGCACGCGAAGCGCCGGAAGAGCGCCTGGATTGTCCTCGCGGCCGTGTCGGCGTCCGCGAATTTCTCTTTGCGAGGCGCGCGCTTCCTTCTCGCTGGTGACTTGAGAGGTGACACTGGGTTGCTACTACCAGCGACAGCAGGGTCCTCGTTGTCGCGCAGCAGCTTGGGTTTCTCCCACGTGGATTCCTTCGTGACCGTGTTGTAGTAAAAATGGCGGCCCGTAGCGTCGTCAAAGATCCGTTTGTAGCGCGACACGATGATCTTTTTCACGCGCTTGCGCTGTTGGAACGCGCGGAAGAGCCGTTGGAACACTATGGCGGCTTCATCGGGCGTCATGTTGGCAAAGCGCTTCATGCGCTGGATCTCGATGGGCTCACCCAGGTCGTACAGTCTTTTGAGTAGAGCTGGTGGCATCCAGAGCACCTTGGGTTTCCCCACTGGCGCGATGCTGAATGGCCCCTGCCGTACGACGTAGTACACCTGCTCCTTCTCGACGTCAAAGTGCTTCTCGAACATCTTCACCAGGCACTTCTTGACAGCTCTTCGCGCCAGACACCCGCGTCGCTGAGCCTGAATGACAACCGCAGCCTCGACCTTTGTCAGCGGCGCCTTAATGAGCGGCAGCACGTCCGGGTCGCGGATCGGGATGTCCACGTCAGCGCTGATCTCCTGGGGTCGCTCCCAGGAGACCTTGTCGCGCCAGAGGTTGTAGAAGAAGAACTCGTTGTGCTTGATGCTAAACACGCACTGGTAGTGCTTCTCTCTTGCTCGTTGCATCAGCCGACGCGCCTTTCTCGCACGGTAGAGACACTGGAGCTTGCGGATGGCTTCGTACTCGCCCAGCGGCGCGCCCTTGGCTCTATTTCCATGCAGCTGCTTCTCGTGGAAGCAGTGGCGACAAACCCAGAGCTTCAAGGGGGACGGCTGGAAGCCCTCGCAGCGCCAGCAGACGCGGCAGAGCGGGTGCACGATAGCGTCAATGTCGATGTCCTCAATGCGCTGTGCCTCACGCTGCTCTTCCTGTTCGCGCGTCTTGCGGTTGACCTGGGGCTCGAGTCTCGGAGGCGGCAATGGGTGGTTGTTGAGGCTCTTCTTGGCCGAGAAGCAGGATGAAGAGAGCGGCAGTGGCGGGATCTTGCGCAGATCCAGGCGCGGGATCACGGTCGGCTGCACGCGCCACAGGCGATGGGCCTCGCGCTTCTCGTAGCTCTCGGCATCCCGTGATAAAGTGTTGAAGATGACGAACGTGCGTCCACATGAGAGGGATGCGATCTTCCCGAACACTGAATTGTCCTTCAGCTGCAGCTTCTGCGGCTTGGGGCTGAACCGCTGGACGCTGCCCCACATAAACACGCTGTTCTCGGTCGTCAGTACGGCCGTGTGGTGCATCCCACAGGCGATCTGCGTGGCCAGCTCTTCGCTGATGACGCCACTCGGTGGTACGCGGACGCAGCGCGGCTCGTAGAGCACCTGCTGCGCGCCAGTCCCTAGCTTGAGGGCATTTGCATCGACGTATCACGGTTGGTTAGCTTAGAGAAAGGGTTAGCCAGGTCAAAGCTTGAAGAACTCATTCTCACACCTGACCGTAGATGCCAGTACCCCACGTGAACACGCGGCCGCTCGTCGCTCGCGGATCCTCGGTGGCGATACAGGCACTGTGCCACGTGCCACAGGCGATCTCCAGCACTCGGAGGCCCTCGAGTCGGCCGCGCACCATCGCTGGCTTGCCGACCTGCTGCTCGTGCTTGGCTCCTCCTGCAGCCTTGAGACTTCCGTGGCCGAGGCGTCCACCGTCGGTGCAGCCCCAGGAGAACACTTTGCCCTCGACCGAGAGCGCCATCGAGTGCATCGCGCCACACGCGACCTTGCGGATGTTGACGGCGCGCAGCAGCTCCACTTGGTGCATCACAAAGGGCTTTGGGAATGCCACGCTGTTGCCGTTGACCGTGCCGTGGTGGCTAGTGGGTGGCTTGTCACTGGAGTTGCCGGTCACCGTCATCCCAAGCTGGCCGTACGAGTTGGTGCCCCAACAAAAGGTAACGCCGTCGTGGCCAGCGACCTCGTCGCACACTGCGATCGTGTGGTGGCGGCCGACGGCGACCGCGACCGACCTGTACGTGGCAATCGCAGCCACGACGGTCGCGCGGTTCCTGGCTACGGCGTCCGCCGACTCGACGGGGAATCCCAGCTCGCCGTGTGGGTTCTCGCCCCAGGAGAAGAGTTCGCCGGCCTTGGCGAGCGCCACGGCGTGCGACTTGGCCACTCGAACGTCCACGACGTGCTCCGTGCGCAGCGTGTGCATGAACACGGGGTTCACGAGCCAGCGGCTCTCCATCGGATCCTCGAACACGCCGCTGGCCTTCGAGAGAGTGCTGCAGAGTCCAACTTGTGAGGACAGCCCGCCGGTCTTGCAGAGCCAGAGCGCGCCTCGCGTGGTGTCGATGGCATACACGGCGTCCGAGTCCGAGCCCTGTCAAGAAAGGATCATAGTACGAGCGAGTCAGTCCATGAGAGAAGGACACGTGATACTCAGAAGAGTAGGTGCAGCCCACCGCCGCGACGCTCGTGATGCCCTTGCCGCGCAACGGGCGGATGTCGATTGGCTCGGCTTCCGGGTACGCCTCACAGAAGTACACGGTGCCCTGACCTGGTAGTTCACACAAAGGCCACGTAGGTTAGCGACACTTACCTAGTGTCCAACTCTGAGCGACAGAGAGCCCTATGAACAACAACTACACACACACCTTTGACGTGCGTCTCGAGGGCTTTGGCGGCGGCCTCGGCCGCCAGGTCGTTCACGCGCACGTGCTGGTCAAGCCAGCGCTGGATGCGACCGAGCAGCAGCACTTTCTTGCCCGTCGACGGCAGGTTGAGCGAGAGCGCCACGAGCCGCAGCTCCTCGCGCTTGAGCGTGCGCAGGTCCACGTTGCGCCAGTGGCCGCGGTCGCGCGCGTGATGGAACGCGCGCAGCGCCTGGAACGACTGCGTCACGCTCGAGCGGTTCGCGCGGAAGGCCTTGCGCAGCAGGTGGGACCGAAAGCACTTCTGGATCATGGTAGCCGCGAGCGCCTGGCGCCGCTTCTTGCGTCCGGGCCTCCATCCCGGCTGAAGCTTGGCCGTGACGGCCGCGCGCTTCCTGCGCTGGGCGAGGTCCATTGCTTGTTTGGTTGGTAAGTAGCTCGACTGGTGTATCGAGGTCTTCGAAGCGGCGCGATCGTCCAGTCTTGTTGGCGCTCTTGGTATTTTCGTCACCGCTGGCGGAGCTGGAGCTTGGCTTGAGGAGCTGGAGGCTCGGTCGCTGCTATAGTTGATGCGCATGTGACTGGAGACGCTGGGCTTGGGCTCATGGTCTCAAGATCGCTTAGAGCGGATAGGGTCATGGTGTGTGGATGAAGACAACGAAAACGTAAAAGCGTGGCCCATTCACGATCAGCACCACCACTTTCTAACTACCTACGTGCCACCACTACATACTCACTCGGTTGCTTGTCGCTAAGCTGCTTCTTCACTAGCATCCCCAGCTTTCTCCTCCGCAGTCTCTATCAAAATCTCTCGCGTCTCTAAAACACGCCGACGCACCAGCGCTGATACTTGTCGTACCACTTTGTCCGCCAGTTGTCGAGCGAGGCGTCGATGAGGCTGTGCACAAAGTCCTCGCACGAGTTGATGTCGAGTTCCGGCTGGAACCGCGCAGCGAGGCGCTCGACCGTGCCCCTCGGATCGCCCGCGAAGCACGGCAAGTGCTCGTTGCCGTTCAGCATCATCTCGACCAGAAGGATGAACCGGTGACGGTATTTACGCGCCACGAGGAACGCGCGCACGCAGAGCGACCGGAACTGGCGAAAGGACGCCGAGCGCGGGCCGCCCATGAGCTCGACAAAGTCGCTCGTGAGCTTGAACGGCGCGCGCTCGAAGGCCATGTTGCCCGGGTTGTTGGACAGGATGAAGCCAAAGTCGATGTGGATGATGTGGCCCTCGGCGTCCAGCAGGATGTTGCCGTTGTGTCGGTCTTTCACCTGCAGCAGGTAGCACACAATCGCGTAGCCGGCCATGCTGCTCACAAAGTTCGACCGCGCCTTGCGGAACTCGGACGACGACGGATCCCCAAAGTGCCGCACGAAGAAGTCAAGCAGCGTCGTGAACGCGCGGTCGTTGCGCTTGAGCGAGTCGATCGAGATCGTGTCGGCGATCGCCTCGACGAGCCCTGCGGTGGGCGAGATCGCGATCACGTCGTACGGCCGCAGGAACACGGGCAGCTTGGCCTCTTCAAAGACCTTGGCGAACTGCTGGATGAGCTGTGCGGCCAGCTGCTCCTGGCGCAGGTCGTCGTTGCTCTTGACGATCACGGGCAGCAGTCGCCAGCCAGGCTGCTCGCCATACTCAGACGTAGCCTGGATGCGGCGCTCCTTGTCGGCCCAGCGCTCCGTGAAGATCACGAGCGGCTGGTCGCTGCTGCCGCGCTGCGTGGCCGAGAGCGGTGCGTCACCGCTACTCTGCTCGTCCTGCTCGTCCATGAGCATCCACTTACTGTCGCGCTCCGAGAGCGTTAGCAGGAACTGGTCCGTGCTGTCAAAGCGCACGAGCGGCCGCGGCGACGTGGGCGAGCCCAGTGACTGGGGCGAGAGCGCCGCGTCCGACTTGGGTGAGTACACCGAGTCCTCCGGCTCGTACTGCGCTGTTGCGGCTGGGGATTGTGGTGCTACGCGGCGTCCGTAGCCGGCGTTCGTGATCGAGTTGCTACCAGTCGTCGTGTCGATCGTGAGACTGAACTTGGACACGTCGCTGGAGAATGGCTGCTGCTGGGACTTGGCGTACGACGACGGACTGAGAATCTTGCGCGAGTTCTCATTGCTGTTGTCCTTGTACTCGCTGTCGTTGCTGCCACTGAGGAGCGCCTCGTGCGCCGTGCCTCGGGTGTTGTCGCTGCTGTTGCTGTTGTTGTTCTTCGCCCCCGGCATCTTCTGCACCAGCGTGTCGATGAGTCCGTTGAAGAGCTCGCCCGGCTGCGGGATTGACGACGTGATGTGCTGCGAGAACGAGCGCTTGCGCGGACTTGCCGTGAGCTTGTGCTCGCTCCAGAAGCCCAGCTTCACGGCATCTGGGGACGCAGCCGGTGGGCGCTCAGCGGCGGCAGCAGCGGCTTTGAGCAAGTCGCTCTGCGAGGACGACGAGTCCCAGAGACTCAGAGTGAACCTGCGGCCTTTGAACATGCTCCCGCGCTTGCGCGCCTTCTTGAGTTCCAGTGGCGACGGGTAGCCCACCACTTCGGCGCACAACAAGTACGGTACACGTTCCTAAGAAACAAGTATACACAGCAGCAATAGCAACAAGTCAGACACAAGAACTTGTGCGCAAACAAGCAAGTGTTCGCTGGTGTCAATCTTACCCGAGTGGAGAATGTGAAGCTCTCGTCCACGTGGATGCGCTTGAGCCGATGGTACGGATCGCCCACGGGCAAGTACAGCGAGTTGCTCGGCAGGTACTGCGCCTCAATGTCGCGTAGCCACTGCCGCAGCTGTGTCAACAAGAAACAAACACGTATGCACAACACCGTCAGCAAAAAGAACAAACAAGTATACATGGAGCCAACAAATAAATGCACACCGACCATAATGTTGCGCTGGTTGTAGGTGACCGAGCGCAGGTTGGACGACAAGTTGGCGAGCGCCGTGAGGAACGTGGTCTCCTTCTCGAACGGGTCCGATGCGCCAGCGACCCCTCCTGCGCCGCGCTCCAAGTCCGCACTCTGGTCCTGGAACGTAAAGTACTGGTCGTCGTCTCGCTGTCCGAGCAGCGCCTCCACCTCGTGCGGCGAGCACGAAAGCAACGTGTGGCGGTCCGTGATCGCGCCACTGCTGCGACTATTCTCTCGGCCTGCTTGCTGCTGTTGCAAGTCGTCTGTGGTGTTGTCCTTGTGGCCCTGGTGGTCGCTGTCCATGGACGAGAACTCGATAGCGCGCGCGGGCGCCGAGCCGCGGTCCGCGACCTCCTCGATGAGCATCTTGACGCGCTTGCCGTTCTCCTCCGTGGGGAACGCTGGGCTTGCGACGCAGTACGACTGCAGGTACCAGAGTACCTTGTGTGCGAACACGTGCGAGAGTGAGCACTTCTCCAGCAGGATCACGCAGAGCTGCGGGCTCTGCACAAAGGCGCCGTGCAACAGGAACGAGCAGAGCTGCGGCAGGTAGAACTCGAACGCCTGCGGGTTACGCTCGTACGCGCCCGCGAGCCGCTCGACCGCGCCATCGCGGTGCGCGTACAGCCGCACGATGGCCTCAAACGTCGGGTCCGTCTGCTTCTTCTTGAACTGCTTGACGAGCTGCGCCCACTTGGTGCGCCAGAGCGCGAGTCGGACGTCGTCGTGGTGCTGTTGTTGCTGATGGTAGTAGAGCGAATTCGAAGACGACGTGAGCAGGTCGGCGCGCTCGCCCAGCACGTCGCGCATGAGTTTGTCGTCGTCTAGTCGGCCGCGGCTGTGGTTGAGCTGCAGGATGTAGCCGAACTGCAGCATGGCGCTGAAGAGCGAGAGCACCCAGAGCGTGTACACGTACGTGTCGCCCCAGCGCAGGCCGCGGAAGTGCTGGAACGAGCGCGCGTCCTGCCAAAAGATAACGGGCTGCAGGCAGCTGAGCGCGCACAGAACGGCCTCGAGCAGGAACACGAAGAACACGAAGACGCGCGTGGCCGGCGCGCGCTTGCTCGCCTGTCGGATGTACGTGAAGAGCGCCACGCGCAGCAGCGAGAGCGCCGCCATGGCCGCCAGCGATTGCTTGAAGTGCAGCACCGCGCGCAAGTCCTCGCGTACGAGCTCCGCGCGCTCATTGGCCACAGGTACGAGCGCGTACCAGAGTAGCACGGCCAGCTCCGCCGAGAGCGTCACGACGTTGAGCAGCCCCATGCGGACGGTCTAGTGGCAGTTGGACACTTGACTCTGGCGCTTACGACAGAGAGAGAGGCACGTACGGTACACACGTGGAGCGGTGCGTGAGAGGTAGCAGCCTCGTGGTCCGCCTGCTGCGCCGCGCGTGCTGCGTGGGAATGCGGGAATGCGTCGCCGCTCGTGTGGGAAATCAGTCCCGAGATCTCGCGAATCATCAGCCAGAGTGGTTGTATTGTTTTTCTTTTTCTCCCTACAAATAATGCAAGAGAGCCTGATCTTTCTTTTTGTTTTGTAGCTTTTCGCGGGTGGGTTTTTCACCATTGACAAACGGATTCTTACATACAAGATCAAGAGTATTTGTCTAAAATCATGACCAAGCTGCGAGGTTTTTAGCTAATCTCTTTGAAAAAACGGGCGGATCTCGAACAACGGATCTTCAGATTTGCATGTGAGCCATTGTCGTCGTTACCCAGAATGAACGAGCTCGCCAACACTCGAGACATGCCAGCTTGTGTGCATGCGTGGGTCGAAAGTTCGCATGGGATATTCCTTATGACGCGTCGCTCCAACCACTTTTCTCTCTCCCTATAGATGCGCTCGTACGATTTTAGAACAGCACGCGCTTAGTATGGGCGATGGCGGCGATCTCCACCACCACCGTATCGACTGCCGCCACCTCCTCCGCCATATCTATCGCCTCCACCGCCTCCGCCATATCTATCGCCACCGCCGCCTCCGTATCGACCGCCGCCTCCACGACCACCTCCGCGGCCACCACCATAACCGCCACCACCGCCACCTGGTCCGCCTGTCCAGCCACCAACGGGCGGCTCGGGCTTGCCTGCCAGCTCCACCTTGATGGTCTTGCCGCGAATCTCCTGACCTGGAAACGTGACAGTGACAGAGTTAGTATGGAGACTCAAGGTACGCATATAGCCATGAACATGAGCAGAGAGCCGCTCACCGTTGAAGAACGAGGGTGCCGTGCGCGCAGCGTTCGCGTCTTCATACGTGATGACGGCGTCGCCCTTGACGACACCGTTGTCGTCAGTGTACACCTTGATCTTGAACGGCCACTGGTCCTTGTAGCCGCGCTTCTGTTTCTCGCGCGCGACCACGCCGATCGCGCCGAACATCTCCTGCAGTTCGTCCGACGTGATGTCGCTCGGCAGGTTCGACACGTATATCCGCGCCCACGTCGGGTCGTTCTCGGCCTCCTTCGCGGCGTCCCACGTCGAGGTGCTCACGGGCTCGTCCGCGTCGTTTTGCGCGGGTCCGCTGTCCCCGTTCTGGCTGCTGCTGCGATGATCTGCCGTTGCAGAATCGGATCGACGCGCTGGCGGTGGGGAGTCACTGGCGCCGCCATAGCGCGAAGACGACGAGTGCGCAGGTCGATCCGAGTGGCGACTGCGGTCGTTGTCACGGTCGCCTCGGTCGCGATTATTGCCTCGGTCGCTGCGGTCACTGTAGCGGTCGCGCGACGAGTAGCTGCTACTGCCGCCGCCGTAGCGCCCTCCGCCGCTGCTGCGGTCGCTGTCGCGGTCTCTACGGTCACCGCCGCCGTAGCGGTCGCCTCGGTAGCCGCTCATGCTCCTCTTCTTGCCTTGCCTTGTGTCGCTTTTTCCTTTTCAGCCACACAAAAGTGGACTTGAGCAGCTGACACTGTATACCAAATGTATATCCCTGGCATCTTAGGCTCAAACTAGCTGAGAGACCAATTTCTCCGGATAGATGAAGTATTTACCTTTTTGGGTTACTGAATATCTAAAATTCCGGATAAAAAAGTATACGCATCTCGATTGAACGAGCCAGCGTGGAATTAAAATAGCCTACGGTTCACATCCCGAACATGCCGCCCCATACAAATCCCAAGTTGAACGCGCGTCTCGCCTGAGAAAAACAGGCAAACAAGAGCAGCACAGAACGAGAAACTCCCACAAAGCCGCAAAAGCAAAGCAGGCGAACAAGCGCAAGCAAACAAGCAAGCGAGAAGCGGCGCAAACAAACAAGCGAGAAGCAAGCAAGCGCGATGGAGGAGAAGTCCAGGAAACCCGAAGGTGCGTGTCGTGTGCTGCCTGCTCGTGGTGGATGGTGGTGGCTTGTTGCTTCCCGTACACAACACCTGCGCAACGAACGACACTTGCGCTGATTGATTACGCTTGCGGACATGCGTTGTGTCGTGTGCCCTATTATAAATGTGTGGACTAACAAGTGGAGGTGTCTGTCGTATGTGCATGCAGACACGCCGTTCAAGCAGCAGAAGCTCAAGGCGTGGCAGCCGATCCTGACGCCGAATTGGGTCATCGGCTCCTTCGCGCTCGTGGGGCTCATCTTCATCCCGATCGGCATCATCCTGCACACTGAGTCGGACAATGTGCGTGCGCTGTCAATAGCTGTTGTTACGCACTTGCGCCATATTAAACTAACAATATGTCTCCTTGTTGTATGAAATCGCATCACATAGGTGGTCGAGTACGCGATCCAGTACGATGGACAGGACGCAAACGTGACGCAGTCGTCCAACATCGTGGGCCTGGGCAAAGGTTGCTACCTCACGTCCGAGGACGACGGCAACACGTTCGACAAGGAAGTACACGGGTGCCTCATCACGTTCGACATAGCGAAAGACATGAAGGCGCCGATCTTCCTCTACTACCAGCTCGACAACTTCTACCAGAACCACCGCCGCTACGTGCAGTCGCGTTGTGACGCGCAGCTGCGTGGCGACGCGGCGGCCAGTACCACGGACTGCTCGCCTCTCAAGGAGACGGGCGTGTCCGTGGTCAAGTACAACTCGACGGGCACGCCGCTGGTGAGCACGCCAGCCAACTACACGCTCAACCCGTGCGGGCTGATCGCCAACAGTCTCTTCAACGACATCTTCTGGGTCAATTCACTGGCGCTGCCCAACGGCACCAAGTACTACCAAGGTGACACGTTCGAGGGCAAGACGCTTGTGAACCTGCTCGACCAGACAAACATCGCGTGGAAGTCGGACATTGACACCAAGTTCAAGAACATCCCCGAAGCCGATCGCACGGACAAAAATTTGTACCTGTGGCAGAACCCGCGCTACCGCTACGTCATCCCGATGTACGAGGGCCAGCCAGCCGAGGCGAACAAGACCGCGTGGACCACGAACGCACCGTCCTACGGTGTGCAGGACGAGCATTTCATCGTGTGGATGCGCACGGCCGGGCTCCCGAGCTTCCGCAAGCTCTACGGCCGAATCGACACGGACCTGGCGGCCGGCACGAAGCTCGAGTTTCTCGTGTCGAGCAGTACGTTCTTGTGCTTGTTTGTTTTGTTATTTGCTTGTTTGTTTTGTTATTTGCTTGTTTGTTTGTTCTTTGTGCTTGTTCTGTTTGTGCTAACTTGTTTGCTTGTTTGATTGCTCAGACTTTGTGGTGACGACGTTCGAAGGCAAGAAGTCGCTCGTGATGTCGACGACGTCGTGGTTCGGCGGGCGCAACCCTTTCCTGGGCATCGCGTACATCGTGGTCGGTGCACTCTGCATGATGCTCGCGATCCTCTTCTTCGCGAAACACAAGCTCAGTCCGCGCAAGCTCGGCGACACGAGATATCTCGTCTGGAAGAACAACCACTAGGCGGCTGACTGTGGTTGGCTGGCGAGCGAGCGCTGGTTTGCTGACTAGTTCACTGGCAAGCAGGTCGCTAGCAGCTATCATCAATCGATCGCTCGTTTCCAGGCATTCGTGCTCGCGAACCAGACGGACGGACAAGTGTTCGTTCGGGTGAATCAGGACGCGTATGGACTTTGTCTCTTCTTCATAAGACTTGTATTTTTCTCTCTTTTTCTTCGTGCTCTGAATGCCGATTCATGATCCATTTTCGATTTAAAATCGATTGATAATCAGATGACCTTTCCGATTTTGCTCACATTATCACCCTGTTGTGTGGTAGATCTCATTTGAAGGAAACGTGAGAATGGAGACAGTGTCTTCGCAGTACGAGCTGCTGGAGAAGGTCGGCAACGGCGCGTTCGGCGAAGTGTTCCGCGCGAAGCACGTGCGCTCGGGCCACGTGGTGGCTGTCAAGCGCCTGCGCGTGAGCGACAGCGGCCAGCGGCTCGAGGTGCTGCCGGCCGCGCAGTTCCAGGAGATCGAGGCGCTGCGGCAGCTGGAGCACCCGAATGTCCTCGCCACACATACATCGCTTATAGAGAGCCACGTCGCGTGTATGTAGGGTTGACAAGCGAAGCCTGGTGTTGTGGATACTAATGCGTAGATCGTGAAGCTCTGGGACGTCTTTGCAGACGGCGTGTACCTGTCGCTCGTGTTCGAGTATGTCGAGACCGACCTCTTCAGCGTACGTCTATCACAAGCCTCGATTTGATATTTTACCCTGTAGCGTACTGACATGACAGCCTGTGCGATTGCCCTTGGTTGTCAGATCATCCGCCAGCGACAGGAGCCCTTTGACGCCGCCGACGCACGTGGACTCATGCGCATGTTGCTCCACGCGGTTGCCCACTGCCACGCCAACGCCATCATCCACCGCGTGCGCTTCCTCACTGTATCTGTGTCTCAATGTGACTATATTGATGATACTCATAGCTCCTCCTCGTGCTGCATTTGCTATAGGACCTCAAGCCCGGGAACCTACTCTTAGACGCCAGCGGCATTCTCAAGCTCAGCGACTTTGGGCTCGCGACCG
Organism: Globisporangium alternatum; assembly: GCA_023334315.1. Taxonomy (NCBI): domain Eukaryota; phylum Oomycota; class Peronosporomycetes; order Pythiales; family Pythiaceae; genus Globisporangium; species Globisporangium alternatum. The sequence continues at coordinate 4,513 of JAASGT010000463.1, read as the reverse complement.
TGTACGTCGGCGCCAAAAAGAGCTACTCACACCAGGTGGCGACTCGGTGGTACCGCGCACCGGAGCTGCTCTTCGGCAGCCGCAAGTACGACACGGCGGTCGACATGTGGGCGGTCGGCGCGATCTTCGCCGAGCTGCTGCACACCGTGCCGCTCTTCCCTGGCCAGAACGATATCGACCAGCTCTACCGCGTGGTGCAGGTGTTGGGAAATCCAGATTCGCAGCAGTGGCCGGTACGCGCGATGATGATCTTCCTGACCTTAGTCAGATGAGCTTGACTCTGATGGACTGGATATTATGACCGTAGGACGCACACGAGCTTCCGGACTTTGGCAAAGTGTCGTTCCCGCCGTACACCAAGATCCCGTTCGCGCACCTCTTTCCCGACGCGTCCCGGAACGCAGTGGATCTGCTCGAGAAGCTCCTGGTGCTCGACCCAAAGAAGCGCATTTCCGCACGACAGGTGCGCTTGCCCTCACACTTCATTCTCATTTTCACTTCATGCCTCGGCTTTGTCCAACTTGTCACTCACGCTCACGACCATCTTGATCTTGGGGATCGCAGGCGTTGACGCATCCGTTCTTCTTTGATGGCCCCGTTCACTCGCGCTTTCTTCCTCTCAGAGACCCAAAAAACAGCCGCAGACAGTCAGGAGTAGACACAGGAGAAGAGCATCCGCAGCAGGAGTCTGATGGACACGGCGATCTGTTTCTCGCGTCACTTGGCCAGCCGCTTGTGCTCACGACGAGTCTGTGAGTCATCTAAACACAAAATGACCGACAACCAGTACACGCACAGACGACCATTTTCACAAACACTCATATTCACCCACCGCACGCTGTTTGCCTCATAAACACCACCTTTGCTTGCTTCTTGGAGTCGATTCTTGACATCTGGACACCTCTCAGAGAAGACCTATCGGTCCGAGTCGGTGAGTTGCGCGGCGTCGATGAAGCGCTTCATCCACGTCTCTCGGCCGACGCTCACGGGTGCGCGGAAGCGCAGCATTTGCTGGCCCGCCTCGGGCGGGAACAGCTTGATCTTCATCTCGTCCGTGCGGCTCTTGACCACGTTGTAGCCCGTGAGGCGCACGGGTGGCTCGATTGGCGGCTGGCGCTCTTCGTACGCGCTCTTGGACTCGTAGCACTTGAGCGTCGCGTGGTCCAGCACGTAGTAGAACTGGCGCCAGTTCTTGGAGAACAAGAAGCCCTTCTCAAAGCGCTTGAGGTAGCCTTGGAACAGCCGGTTCTTCACTGCGACCTGGTCCATCGTGTTGATCGTCTTGCGGGTCGCGAGCATAGTGCTCTGGTAGAGCGACTGCTGGTCACGCAGCGCGCCTTCGACCATGTCCGTCGCGCTGCGAATCGAGCTCTCGAGCTCCATCGCCTCTTGCTGGAACTCGTGCTCGATCTGCGCGATCATCTGGGCTTCCTGCATGCTCAGCTCGGCGTTCGCCTGCTGCGCCTGCTGCACGCTCTTCTGCTTCATGACGAGCGAGTCCTCGAGCTCCTCGATCTTCTCGCGCTTTGTGTCGCACACCTGGTCGAACCGGTTGTACTCGTTCTTCGCGAGGATAAGCAAGCGGCTACGCACCGTGCTCTGGAAGAAGCCGATCATAATCTTCGCGGCGAGCGGCCCGCGGGCGACAAAGTTGTACTGCGACACCATGGCCTCCAGGTTGTTCTTGTACGTGAGCAGGTCGACTGGGAGTTTGGTCAGCGGAATGTCCGAGCCTTTGCCGTCGCTCACGTGCATGACCGAGAGCGTGTTGCGACGCATGGGCGCCGGCGCACGCTGCTGCGTCTCCTTGTCGCGCTCGTTCTTGCGCAGCACGATCGCATGCAGGTACCGGATAAGTTCGGCGCAAAAGACCGCCGAGCCAGCCTCGTTCGCGTGCTCAAAGCGTCTCTTGACGTGCGCGATGCGGCGCAAAAGGTTGTTCTTGCCCACGTTGAAGTTGAGCGTGCACACAAACTCCGAGTACTTGACCGATGTGCACCGGAGATCGAAGAGGAACGGCAGGATGACCGCCTTGGCCTCGTTCAGCGCTTCGCGATGCAGCCTCTCGAGGGTCGCGTAGTCCACGGGCATCGACTCGCTCGCCGTGTTCATGTACGCTATCGGGACCGAGTACGCCTTGATGGACGCATTGAAGCGCGCGAGCACTTCGTCCGGCGTCAAGTGCGCCGTTTGCTTGCTGCTGTTGCGGAAGCCGTTGCTATCTTCGTCGTCCTCGTTGCCTTCGTCCTCTGGGACGTGCGCCAAGCTCGAGCCACCGCCACCAGCGCCTCCTTTCTTGCCGCCGTGGTCAAAGAGCGAAAACTGTTTCGTGAACGCCCGCTCGGCGCGCTCCTTGAGAAAAGTGAAGATCCCCGTGTTGAGCGTCGTGCCAGATGCCGATGCTGACGGACTCTGCCCGCCATTGAGGGAGCCACTGCCATCCTGGAAGTCGACCGACACCTGGCGCTTGAGGTTGCCGAACTCGTCAAAGGTCGAGAATTTGCCCTGGCCGGCGTTCACGACCGCCATCTGCTGGGTCTGCAGCTTACGCTCCGTGATGTCGAGCAGGTACTCGGCGTCGAACGCCACCTTCTCGTACACGCCCAGTCGCGCGTGGAGCGTGTCCGTGTACTTGACAAACGCCTGGTTCACGAGCACTTTCCAGTAGTTGACGTAAACGTTGTTCACGACACGCTGGAGCACAAAGTTTGCGTTCGGGTTCGCGATCGCGCCGGCAACCGAGCGCGTCAGGTGCAGCAGCAGCGAGCCGTTCACGTACCGACCGAAGAAGTGCTTTGGATGCACGCTATCGAGCGCGTGGGCCATAATCTTCGAGGACGTGAACGCCTGCGGACTCGCGAAGCCCTCAGGTGTGAGCAGCGAGTTAGACTTGAGAATGATGGAGTCGCGCGTATGCAGCAGGCCGTTCATGATCATCTGCGCGTCCATGTCGAAGCCGTGCTTGCTCGGGCTCGTGAGTCGCTGTTCAAAGTACTTGGTCGCACTCTCGCAGCCCTCCATGTCCTTCTGCTTGAGGTCGATCGCCGCCCACGTGAACTTGGGCAGCAGCTCCTTGAGCAGCATCGTGTTGTCCTCGGGTTTGCGGCCGTCCCCGTCCATGACCTGAATCTGCACAAAGTGCGACAGAAACGCCATGGCGTGGAAGCTTGCGCTCGTGATCGGCCCCGTGCGCGCCACGAACACATGCGAGCTCAGCAGCACGAGCAGCGAGCCCCAGTACGGCTCCTTGTGCAGGTCCACGCGGCGCAGGATGATCGTCAGCGCGCTCGCGTCCTGATCGTGGATCGTCTCGGCGTGAGTACTGATGTACAAGCCGCGCTCGCCCTTGAACGCCGGGGAAGACGCCGCCGCTGCTGAGGAGCCATCGCCGTTCGCCGTAGACGCGTGTTCGCCGTCCTGGTCCTCGATGTGCAGCACGCCGACCAGAACGATCTTGCGGCTCGCAAGGCGCGTGTTCTCCAGCTGGTCGACGCCAGCGCCGCGCAGTCGCAGCTCGCGCTCGGCACCGTCAGCGCACGTGCAGAGCGGCGCGAAGTCGGCCACTTGCGCCATCCGCTTCTCTCACTTCGGTTGCTTCGGCCTTGAGCTTCCTCTGTCTGCGTTCTGCTATTGAAGCGTTTGCGCTGAAAGCAGGGACTTTTTAGGATTTGCAAATATTTTGCATCTGTTTAAAATGAACCAAAATGGCCTCGTTGTTCAGCAAATCACAGAAATCAGCATTTTTTTTAGCACTTTGAGTTTTCAAAATGTATAAATTCAGATACATAGCCAAGCTGTGGGGCTATTGTTGTAAATAAGCACTGAAAGTAAAATAAGAAGCAGCTAATAAAAACGCGAAAATAACCACTAGTGAGTACATTATTTGAAAAGTAGACAGGTAGCACTGCTGTAACTACATGCACAGCCATAGAGCTAATTGTCAAATCAGACAATTTTGGATTCTTCACTTGATCTGGGTATGTAAGAATCCAAGGACGATGGGTTGAAAAAGTCCTCGTAACCTATAAATATGCCTTATAACGAATCTTTGATCCTGCGGATCACTATTTCGTTCAGTAGGTGAGCAGATTTGTTTTGGCTGTTCTTCCATTTGCAATTGTATCAAATTTGTAAATACCTTAAAATCTAGCTTTTGATAACCCTCTCACATCCGTTTGCATTAAGTTTGGGTGCCTGCAACTACCGACAGCCCAAAACACCATTCGTTCACTCACATGACGTCTCATTCGATAGAATTACGAAGCCTACACCCAGATGTCATAGACAAAGCTGCCACTGCCTATAAGCTACCTCACTACACTACTGAACAATGAACCCCACACCACTACTGCGTGCGCGCACTCCTACTTAAAGCAGACACTCGAACCACTTGACCGGCTTCTGCGAGTTGTCGATGAGCGCGTCGCCGTGGCGGAAGGCTGTGTCCGCGTGGTTGAGCTTCGTCACGTAGAACGGACTCGAGTACGTGTTGCCGAACTTGGAGGTGGCGAGG
>JAASGT010000462.1:0-24684 GCA_023334315.1 Globisporangium alternatum | reverse complement strand
GGGCGGGGTGAGGAAAGTCGTGCAGTGCATTATGTCAGTTTGATTTCTGAACATGTGACACCGATACTATTTGTGAAGAGCGAGATTTTGAGCTCACGGTAAATAGTGTGAGTGACTATCAGTGATACTATTTTATGACAACCACTAATTATGAACTCATACTAATTACTGTGATCACTGTAGCTATAAAACAACGAATTACCAGTGCTGCACATCGTTTTACTGTTTCTATTCAATCCTAATTCAACGCCAGCTCATTGAATGAGCTCGTCACACGTTGTTTTACCATCGTCGAATAAGCTAAACGTTGGTTAGGATGGAGAATTAGCTTATCTATCGGCTTCAAAACCACGCTAAAGCCTCGCGACACATGACGTGCTGCAAGCGTGAGTTTGTGGACTTCACACCGATCCACGCGTCGGTCGAGGTTGCAGGTAGCAAACGCATTTTAGTGGAAGGCATTGACACAATCGAGAAGGACGTGGAGACAGATCACGGCGTGAAGCGTGCGGTGTTGAGAAACGTATACTATATTCCCTCGGTGCAGTTCAACCTGTTCTCCATCAAGAAGCAACTCAGCCGTGAGGAAGCCGAGCGAATGACTGCATTTTGAAGAGCCCGAGCGTGTCACGATGTGCTAGCAAGGCAACAAGATTGGCTCAGCTACGGCGATCTACCTCGCGTCAACCGACAAGCTCAGCTACGGCTTCGTGCACAAGTACGAAGGCGCAAAGAGGAGAGAGCACTTTGACGCCATGGTTGCGAACATCGAGAGCATCGGACGCATCAGTAGTGACGAGACCATAATCGACGTCGTGAACGCCGTCCAGAAGGCTCTGTGGTGCTGTTGCGGACACGCGTAAATATTGAAAATGTAGTATAGCTGTCCAAATCGTGTCACCATGGCTCGCGACGATCTCTGCAGCAGAATACGTCTCGTTCGAGAAGGTGATTTATTTGTTAGAGTATCCCAGCAGCGTAAAATGGTACTACGAAGTACTTTGAAGCAGTATGTTCATTCGGCAGTGCTTGAGGTGCTCGGTTAGTGGTAGAGAGCTTCGATGTCACAACGTTTTGCGCGTGATGTAGTCTCTAGTTGATCTACGGAGGTTGCTCTGTTCTCGGAGTTGCCATCTGATTTTGCTGTTTTCGAAGTACAAACTCTGTAGTTCTAACAAGATGCTGGTGCTGGCTGAGGGGTGCTATAGATGATCTACAACGGTGCTCGGAATCACTGGAGGCGAGAGGGGCATCCATCTCGCAGGCAGCCCTCTAAGTACAAATCGCATAATCGAGTACACATTTGAGTTTGGTTATTTGCCTTGATATAGTCGCTATTAATGTGATATATACATAAATAGACAGCATGTATGCTTGTACATTTCTATAAATGAAACATCTGTATATTAGATTTTCACATATTAGCAGTTTATATGATGTAATTAAGTAGAAATGACGTTGTTGTCACAAAGCTGGATCAAAATCAAACGAGCCTAAAGCAGAGCAAAGCGACAGCGAAGGGGGAGATGCCGATCATCACGTTCGTTGCGCGCGTCTCCGACGGCATGCTGCTGGTGCGTCCTTGCGTCTGAACCTTGGTGGCTAGCGCATATGTGCATGCGCTATTTCTGTATATAGCTCTGTGTGTGGAGCTGTTGCGATGCTCGCGCGCGTGGCAACACAAGATACAATTTGCGACGGGTTGAAGACACAATGAGAAACTAAACGACACGTATGTGTGCTGGTGTAATTATGTGCTAAAGGTGGCGTCCATGGAGAGCATCGGGGACGCGAATGGCAACTTGGACACGTACAAGCAGCAGGTGCGCGTTGCTTTGCCAATAGTGTGCATCGATTCGGGTATTTGCAGCAGCGACGTGACGAAGCTCACGTGGTGGTGTCGTGATGTTATCGATGTGGATATCGTGCTGGCTGATCTGCTACTAACAGGGCAAGCAAGTGATGAAGAAGCTCGACCAGCGATCGCCTGCCAAGTGCAGCATCGAGTCTGGCTCCTACACGTTCCAGTACGTGTCGTTCTTGCCCATGGATCAATTGATCCTGTTTGGGTTCATTATGCAAGGGGCGTTTTGTTTTGACTTGTCTCTCTCTATGCCATCGTATACGCGCACAGCTACTTAATACAAGAGGGCGTGTGCTACCTGACGCTGTCCGATCGCAGCTTCCCGAAGCGCCTCGCGTTCCTGTACCTGGAGGAGATCCACGCGGGCTTTGTGGAGGAGCTGGAGCGCGACTACGGCGGCACCTGGCGCGACATCGTCACGACCGTCGCGCGTCCGTACGCGTTTATCAAATTCGGTGCGTCTGGAGTTGACGTGTTGCTGCGACGCTGTCGTTATGATATGATAACCACCCTATCTGAGAGCGTAACGACACTAAAAAACCAATGATCTGCAGACAAGTTCATCCAGAAGAAGCGAAAAGAGTACACGGACCCAAACTCGTCGCAGAATATGCACCGTCTGAACGACGACCTGGCCGACATCCACAACATCATGCGCAAGAACATCCAGGAAGTGCTCAACCGCGGCGAGCGCGTCGAGCGTGAGTTCTATTGCTCTGTTGTGGTTTGTTTCTATGTCTGGGTTGCTAACATGTACTGTGTCTCTTGCATAATAGACGTGTCGCGCATCTCGTCGAACCTGGCGGACCGCTCAAAGGACCTCAAGTGGGGTGCGAAGAAGCTGCGCATGCAGGCAATCTACCGCCAGTACGGCCCCATCGTCGCCATCGCGCTCTTCGTCCTCCTTGTTATTTACATCAAGTTCTTTTGAGAGAGAGGGAGCTGGCAGACAGACAGGTAATGACACGTGAGACTATAAACGCTGCTGCATTCTTGCATGCAGCTCTTGACATGTTGAAGTACTCATTCGAAGTATGACGATCTGAACTAAAGCGCCTCCTTTGAAAGAGAAGATGTTGACTGTATTGTTTGTTGTCCTGTTTTGTCAGCTATATCAATTTCGTTTTTTCGACGCAATCCAAAAAAATTAAACTGACTTAAAGTATTTGAATCACAAAAATTTACAATAATAAAACAAGGCTTGTTTTAACCGCCTTGTTTTGTCACTATAAAGAATGACAAAACTAGACGTTCCGGTTCCAATTTGGAGTCAGCGGTTCCAACAGAGGACCCAATTTGTCGCCAGCGGCTCAGTTGAATAAGCACCGGACGAGGAGGAGGAAGAGGTCAGCGATGGCGACGCCGGGCGACGCTGCTGCTGCTGCTGCGCCCATGGACGTCCCCGACCTGAACGTCCCGGCGGCGCGGCCCACCGCCCCTACATATGTGCTCTTCACGACTGGCGCTAACGCCGGCGCGGGCAGCGTGGCGCTCTATGCCGCAACCACAAACCCGCACGTGGTCAAGGCAACACACGAGGACCAGACGACGGCGCTCGTGGTCACGTGCTCCGTGATGCTATCGGTGGCGCTGCTGCTGCGCATCACCGCGCATCACATGCAGCGCAGCAAGCACAAGTCGCGGCGTGTGTGCGGCGGGCATTTTCACTTCAAGGCAGTGCTGCATGCGCTCGACGTGAGCGTGTACATCGTGCTCTGGTACGCGATCAGCATCGGCATGACGCTCTTCAACAAGTGGTTCCTGCGTGTGTGGGCCGACGGTGGGTACCCGTTCTCGACGACCATGACGTGCATCAACATGTTCATCAAGTGCCTGCTCTCGCGCCTCGTGAATGCTTGCAGCAGTAGCGCGTCGATCGCCGGCGCGCTCACGTCGCGCACGTACTGGCGGCTCGCTGTACCCATCGGCCTCTGCACGGCGCTCGACATCATGCTCTCGAACCTCTCGTTCTTTTACATCACCGTTACGTTCTACACGATCGTCAAGTCGGGCGGCAACGTCTGGTACGCTGTGTGGTCGGTCGCATTGCTGTCGTTATGCTTATGCAAAAGTAATGCTAACGTCTTGATGTGCTTTGACTAGGAACCTGCTGTTCTCGATCTGCCTGGGCCACCAGCGGCCGTCGTACTCGCTCTTCGTCGTGATACTGCTCATCTCGTCAGGCATCGCACTCGCGAGCTACGGCTCGACGCAGTTCGTGCTGCACGGCTTCGTGCTCGTGCTCGCGGCCTCGATCATCGGCACGCTGCGCTGGGTGCTTACGCAGTCGCTGCTCAAGGAGATGGACAAGTCGGCTAATCGCATCCTCGCGGTCGTGTACTACATCTCACCGGCCAGCGCGCTGGGGCTCCTGCCCATCGCGCTCTTCTCCGAGGGGCGGCAGATGCTCACGTCCAAGTTCGTGCTCGAACCGCACCTGCTCGTGGCGTCCATGGGCTTCATCTTCGTCAGCGGCTGCCTCGCGTTCGTGCTCATCTTTGTCGAGATCCTGCTCGTGAAGAAGACGTCGGCGCTCTCGCTGGGCATCGCAGGGAGCCTCAAGGACGTCACGCAGGTCGTACTCGCCGTGTTCATCTTTGGCGACCGCCTCATCCCGCTCAACGTCTTTGGACTTGTGGTCGCCACGAGCGGCATGCTCTTCTACACATTCCTGAAACACGCGGCTGTGGACCAGGAGCACGAGACCGAGATGACCAAGTACACGCGCGTGGCGACCAGCGAGTCGCTCGATGGCGATGACCTGGAGAAAGAGTTAGGCGACGAAAACGAGGATAACATTGACAGAACTGAAGGGCAGCGGTATACAAGCGATAGTGGGCTACCCGTAGGTGGCGAGAAATATCGCATGCACCAGATCCAGGTGATCGACATGGACGAGCGCAAGAACCCAAAGCTTGCGTCGGCCTCGTCGTCATCAGCGTCGTCCAAGCGAGAAGACAAACTCGTGCGGAGAGAGAGCAAGGAGTACCACAGCCAGGTGCTCAAAGCCAGCAGCAGCGGCATGCACGTATAGAGAGAAATAACAATAGACACTGAAATACGACTCGTAGTCGTTCAAAATCTGGATTGTGAGAAAACGGCTGTCGTCCCCATCACAGGAAATGCGGGATGTAGTCGCGCAAGAGGCCGTCGCGGCACACAGTTAGCACGCGTCCAGAGCGTGGCGCGATCGCGAGATCTCGCACGGGGTCGTACAGCGGACCCGTGAGCTCCGTGGACACTGTGGCGACACTGTTAGCAGTGCTGAAGCTGCTGTCAGGAGACGAGAGATGGCTCCAGCTGCAGCAAACGCCGTCGCCGTGCGCAGTCCACGCGCTCAAACCTGCATAATCACTTTTCACAGATGGGACAACCGTGATACGATTGATAGGCGATGAGCTTCGTGACAACAGCTGCAGTGGCGAGCTAAGGTTTTACAGTTGAAATGAGAGCCATGTGAGTATCCGTAACGCAACTACAAGCAAGTCAAGGAAAGATAGTGAGGGCTACCTTGTGTTGCGCAGGTCCCACGTCGTGAGGATGCCGTCTTCACTACCCGTGAGCAGCATTGGCGCAGCGCCGCTGGTTGTCGCGCACGAGAGGATCGGTGAGCCGGTTCCTTGTAGATTCATCGCCTACAGACAGCACAAGTCCATGCATGCGGTCAACTAGAAAGCCGCCGTTGCCCACTGCACACAGATTCCAAAATCATTCCTTACCAACTCGCGCATGCGGATGTCGACGCCTAGCGTTACTCCGTTCTCCAGACCCGCATAGATCACTTTGCCCTCGGTCTCCGACTCTAAATCGTGCGGCTCAGGAATGCCCTGTGGACCATTCCCACCACTTGTGAGTGTCTTTGTGACCGAGTCGTCCAGGACACTGAGACAGTGGACCGCACTCTGCGCGTCGTTGCCCCACTTTGCGATCACTTCTTGCGTCCCGCACGACCACAGGTGGATCAGTCCGTCGCTGCTAGACGCTATCATCCACACAACACTATTAGGTAACCATAGTCATATCACTGTCAAGCCATTGATATGACAGTAAACTTACAGAGCACGTTGCGGCCTCGGCCCAGGATCGCAATGTCTTCAATGCCCCCGCAATGGCCCTTCAGCACTGCCGCACACTGCCCCGTGTCGGCGCTCCAGATGCGCAGCGTAAAGTCCAGCGAACCCGTTAGCAGTACTTTCGAGCTGGGAAAGAAGCGCACGCGTGTCACGTCCAACAAGTGGCCCGCGAGCACGAACGCCTCTGTGCGGTCGAACGCGTCCCAGAGCGAGCAGAGCCCGTCGGCGCCTCCCACTGCGATGAGCTTCTCGTCGTTCGACACGTCGACAGTGTGCAGCTGGCGCCTGGCGCCGTCGGGCGCAGTCACGTTCATGACTGCAGTCGGCGCCTGGAACACGGTGCGCACCGTCTGCTGCCCGCCATCGCCACTGCCATTCACATGCGCGTGCACCTCGATCCAGTGGCTCTCTCGCTTGGCGATCTCCACCAAGTGCTGCTGCTGATGATGATGATGAGATGGCACATCCTTGGGCTCAAAGCGCTGACCTTCTGGCGCGCCCAACTTGAGCTCAAAGTGTGCGCTCGCCGTCGACTGGATCTGCACGCGGAGCTTCTTGTCGCCATCATCGTGTTCCGCGTCGCGTTGGCTCTGGTTGACGCTCTCGAGCCGCACGCTGCGCTCGTAGACGTCGAGCCAGCAGCGCTCGCCCTCGCTGCCACTCGCTTCGTCGGCTTCAGCAGCTGCGAGCTCCTGCCAGTCCGGCTGGATCTGCATGTAGTGGTGCGATTGTTGCGCCATCCTGTCTTTCGAATGATCGAATGATGGCGTCAAAAAGCAACTCAATGGAGCCGACTAAGTACGAATCGTTCATGGATCACCAAAAAAGATCCATCAGCGAAAAGCCACATACACACGAATCGATGGAAAGATGCACTTCTGGGCATTGTGACAACGCCTGAGCATTGCAGAAGTCCCACGTAGCGCTCATCACGAGAGCCTCATCCAGTGCAGACTACTGAGCGACTGCTCTTGAGGGACCACTGGCTGGCGGCGTTCGCGGTGCGCACGTGCATTATTGTTGTGATGGAGCCGAGCCGCTCGAAAGCCTTGGCCGTGGCGTCGTACTTGCGATCCGCCATCGCGGGCACCAGTGGCAGCAACAAGAAGGCGAGTAGCAGCGTGGAGAGAGTGGTGGAGGAACCGCCTGGTGTCATTGCCGCTGCTGCTGCTGCAACAGTGGCGGTGATAGCTACCGAAAGTGACAGCGTGGGCGGCGCAGGTGATGGTGCAGCTGAAGAACCGAGCGCAACGCAGCACGGGCGAGTTGACGATGGGGTGGTAGCTACTCTTTCTGGAGACAAAGATGATCGAACGAGTGCTTGCATGCTTGGCGATGACGCAGCGTGCAGTAGTGATGTGCGTGAGCCTGGTAGCGAGGAGACATGCGGCAGCAATCACATCGAGCAGCACCAAACGTCTGACGACGATGCCACATGCACAAGAAACTACGAAGTCACGTACGAACACGCACCCGAAGATGATGACGACGACGAAGATACTGACACCTGTACCGACAGTTGCCACCACCACAGTAACGACAGTAGCACGAGCGCCGTATGCGACAAGAAATCGCGACTGCAGTTCGTCGACGTGCTGCTGCAACCCGACTCGCACGGGCTCGGCCTGAACATTCAAATCGTAGAGAGGAACTCAGCTGTTGCTTGCTCTCGAGAAGCATCACTCGTCGTTGGTTCGTTCCGGCGTCTGCATCCACGCGATGTTGGTCCAGCCGAGGCGACGCGGCAGATCCAGCAGGGCGACCTCCTGCACTCGGTCGACGGCGAAGTGGTCCGCGATCTGCAGCATTTGCACTCGGTACTGCAGCAAAAGCGCATTGGGGGAGGTCATGACGATGCATCTTTCGTACTGCTTCGCTTTCTGCGCCACATGAGCTCGCTGAACGAAAGCGACTCTGCGTCTACGTCGTCTCTCACGACCGAGGACGAAGTGGAACAACAAATGGAGACGAAGCCAAGCCACAGCAGCAGCACGAGTCCACGAAAACACGAGGCTCTCGACGCACATCACGATGCGTTTGAGCCCTGGCTCGAGAACAAGCACCAAGTCGCGGTACTCGTTCGTGAACTCGCGACTAAGAACCAGGAGCTGCAGGAAGAGCTGGTCACGTCCAAGTTAAAGCTCGCTGAGCAGAGCATCCAGCTCGAGCAGCTCTACACGCTGTACGCCAAGACCCAGCTAGACAATTCGCCTGCGTTCACGATCTCAAAGAGTTTACGGCCGTTCGCACGACGAGCGAGCGTCTCTGTAGCGAGCGAGAAGAACGGCATCGGCTCTCCACTCGGCGTCGTGAAGAAATCGACTGCGTCTTCGTCATCTACAAAGCTGCATTGCGAGATCGAATTTGCGGTCCAAGCCGAGCAGGAGCGGTTGCGAAAGCACTACCAGCTGCAGATGGATATTGAGAAGCGACAGGTGGCTTCTCGTCACCACCAGGAGTTGCAGACGCTGAAGGAGACGCTGGAGAAGAAGCTCAACATGCTGGAAGTCGGGTTCCACGAAGCTCTGAAGCAGCAGCTGGAGGCACGAGTGGGCAACAACATCGAGACGTGCTCGTGTGGAACGTGGATGCGGCTTCAGCAGGAGCTCTATATCCATCAGTCACTCGATCATGACAATGAGCAAGAAAGCGCAGAGTGTCTGGTGTGTAGCTTACTCACTGACGCAAGGAGAACGTCGGCTTCTTACTCGAATGACAAGATCGATGAGAGCTCGACATCCAGAAAGATGCAGAGGGTGCTGGAAGTGCTGCGCGAGTATGAGCTCCAGAAGCAACAACGCATGCAGTGCCTTGATGATGCGGAGAAGTCGATGCAACTTGGACGAGATGATCCACTGCAGCCGTGACGCAACCCACTACCACGGGCAAAATGCCAATGCAGTAAAACAGCAATTCACGTTCTTCATACTTCACCTTTTGATGTTTCTCAGAATTACAAATATGCTCGTCCGTGTTTCTTCACCAGCAGCAGCATCCACGTCAATTACACGCGCACACATGATACACCAGCAACTCAGCTGGTGGCACACTCTTGGACGGCTTCTCTGCCTGCAGGCTGGAAGACCACTCGAAGTACGTCCGGATCCGCACCGCCAAAGTAGAAGCTCCAGTTGTTGCTTGACATCTTGCTTTGGTTCTCACTTGTCATTTCGTCGAGTTCGTCTTCACTTGGGGCGAGATCTGGGTCTCCAGTTGGACTCCAGAGTCGAATCACATCTTCGATGCCACTCGTCGCCAGGCACGAATCGAACGGGTGCGGCCGCACGCAGTTCAGAATTGTCTCATCAGCGACGATCGCGTTCACCAGCTTGCCCGTTACCTTGTTCCAGATGTACGCTCGTCCGTCGTCGCTCCCCGCTACAATGAAACTGTCATTGTTTCCGAAAAAAGCTGCTTCCTTGATGTCCGTCTCGGTGTTGCAGTATCCGATATAGCGACGAACGACATCGCAGTGGACTTCCTTCTCGTGCACGCGGCTGGACTCCCAGAACTCGTCTTCCGTCTGATGCTCCGCAGTTTCTGGGCTGTGAGAGGACTCGTCCGGATCATCACTGTTGCTCGTTTCAGAGTCACTCTCCTCATCGTCATCTTCATCATCGTGTCCAGATGATTGACCACCAGGCGAAGACACTCGATCTACGTGGACCTCCTCGTCTTCACTCTCGTCCGATTCGGCATCGCTATCTTGATGCGGCGGCGTTCCCGCATAACTTCTGCGCGCATCGTTGTTCTGCGCTTCGCCATGTATATAGCGACGAACGTCCGACGCAAACTCTGGGTACTTCGACGCGTATTCTTTCGACACAAAGCGAGCGTGCTCAGTCTTCTTCTCAGTGTGGAGGGCCCTGATGTACGTCAGCTCGACATCCCTGTCGTCGCCACCGACCTCAAGGGCTTTCTTGCAGTAGGCAGTCGCGAGATAGTAATCAGCACTCCAGGCTCGTCCGAGATACGCCTTTGCACAGTTGTGGAAAAGGTCCTTGAGGAACGACGGCGACAGCGCCGGAAGAGAGCTTGCACTGCACGCCTTGGAGAAATGCTTCAACGCTCGAATGTGATTGCGTGCCAGCAGCGCCACCAGTCCCTTAGAATGCAGTTCTTTCACCTCGTGAGCTCGAATCGGAAGCGGTCTGGTGGATTCATCCATGTGCAAACCGTTGGCCCAAGCGGGTGCTACGTTGCCTTGCTTCTCGAATTTAGTAACTGGGTTCGGTCCACCGTTGACGTTGAACAGGTAAATGTGATCGTTGTGGTAGTTTGCCAGAATTTCAGACCCATCGCTGTTGAACTGGATGCTCGTGCCGTGGGCCTCGTCGTGCTTGAACTTTGTACTTCGGTCGCAGAAGGTGTTCAGATGCAAGTGTGGTGGCGCAAACACGTCAGTAGGAATCGTTGCGCCGATGCTCGTCTCGGGTCTCGAACGGAGCTGCTGGATCCTCAGCATCCGGTGATCAAACAGGCGCGTGTAGTAGTCGCCACATGCGAGCACAAATTTCGTTGGGTCCAGTGGGTGCGTCGCCATACCCATACCTCGCAGCAATTTCCCTCTTCGGTCGCGGCCAAGTCGAACCAGCACGCCTGACGCATCGTGAGTTTCACCGCGTCCGTCAGTCTTCGGCAGAGCCCGCACGTCAAACTGATAGACCAATCCGTCTTCAGCAACGCTCCAGAACACTTTCGGGACGCCCCAGGAAGTGCCGATATCTTTCACACGGCCACCGTGGACACGAAACAGCTTGGTCGCATCAGCGCGGAACGGCGCGTAGTGGATTCGCACATCGTAATCCGCGGCAGCTTCAAACATTCACGAAGCAAAGAGCACACATTATCGCTGGTATCAGTGCATTGTACTATTCGCAGTCATGACAAACTGCGTGCACAATCACTCACCTGACGCGATGACATGGTCGTTCGTCTCTGGCACGAAGCAGACGGCAAAGATATTCCCCGTGTGTCCCGTTTGGATCACTTCTCGCTTCTTCCGCGTCGCGTAGTCCCACACGATCACCTGGTGGTCATCCGAGCCCGACGCGAGCAAGTCCCCGTTGCGGTTCCAGCGCAGGTGGTTCACACAACCGCGGTGACCATCGAGCATGGACTCGCATACGAGGCGCGTAACGAAGCTCGCGTGGCCCTGGAGCGCACTGTCGATCACGTGGCCGGTGCCGCGCAGCTCGCGCTCAGCGAGCAGCTTGGAGATGCCGAGCGAGTCGAGCGACTCTCGAGAGAGCTCGTGCGGCGCACGCATGATGGTGGTGGCGGCGGCGGTCGTCGTCGTCGTCATTGCCAGCTCGTCGTCGCTTTCTTTCGCCGATCTATTCTTCTTCCTTAAGCTTCAACTCGCGTTGGGTCTCACAGACTATTTTTTATCCATAATAACGTTCACATAAAGTACATAATTTGGATCCAGAGGGCAAATCTGCTTACCAAATATCAGTACATCTTCGCCACAAACCACAAAACTATGCAAAATAAGTGTCGATTTACTGCAGTAGTTCTGTGATTTATGTCGTTGTTTGGATAAAAGGAGTACCAAGAGTGATGATTGTGAGTGGCGAGTAGCGTGCTGAGCTTATTACTGGCCCCGCATCTGGGTACTTTTTGCAAAAAACCATGGGCAATCAAAGCTTGACGGCATTTTACACGAGGAAAGCGGGGTCGGTGCTCGGCGTCACACGTTCGCTGCACACCACCTGCCGACGTAGCCACAGACAATGGCTCGCACGTCTCGCTTCCAGAACGGCAACAGGTGGCACGCGATTCGCATGGGGCGGTGGACGCTCGCGGAGCTGCTCAAGTACAGCGGCGCGCTCGTGATGGGCGTGCTCTTTGTGTGGAACTTGTCGATGCTCTCGTCGTATGTGCGACCCGAAAGTGGCCACCCCGTGAGCATGCTGCGGACACAGATCGACGAAACGCCGCTCGTGTCGTCCTCGACTAGGCGACCGTGGTTCCTTAACCCAGAAGTGTACCAGCACGAGGTAAAGTGACCGTGGAGTCGAGTAAGCGAATGCTGCTACATGCATGTGATGATAGACGGTAACCTCATTGTATATTTTCTATAGGACGGGTGCGACTTCTCAGCTGCGGTGGCAGCTCTTCGCCCCGAAGAACTGGAGATCAATTGTGACAACGTCGACCAACTGGAGCTAGGAGATTTCCTCGGACAGGGCTTCTGGCGAGAGGTGTATCACGCCAAGTGGAAAGGTACGGTGATAAAGAGTACCTGTGTGTATTCACGAGAAACATATAGCTCAGTTTGCCCATCGTGTATGTGCATTTGTACTGTAGGTCGAGAGGTTGCCGTGAAGGTCGTGAAGGAGCACCTGATGGACCGCTCCGACATTGTGACGCGCCATGTCGAAGAAGTTGCCGCGATCTTCCCAGTGCGCAATGCCCCGAACATCGTGTCGCTCGTTGGATGGTGTAACACGACGGTGGTGGTCGATTTTGTGCCGCAAAAGCTCGACGAAATGCTCTACGAGTCAAAGGAAGCGATCCCAGTCCGGCGTGCCTTGGAGCTCGCACTCGATGCTGCCCGTGGGCTCGCCCAGCTGCACAGTGCCTCGGGAGGTCCGTTTGCACACACGGATATCCAGGCACGTCAGTTTCTCGTGGATACGAAGGGCAAGCTCTACTTGAACGACTTCAACCGAATCAAGTACGCTGGTCCACGTCTCGCCAATGGAAAGCCGACCGAGGAGAAGTGCACATTCTCGACGGGGGTGGCCAAGGGCAAGTGGCGATCACCTGAAGAGTACGAGTTCGCTGAACTGGATGAGAAGCTGGACGTGTACAGCCTGTCGCTCGTACTTTGGTCGCTGCGCTCGAGAGTGAAGCCGTACGCAGACCTCTCGCGTGAAAAGGTGTACAAACTGATCCCGAAGGGGCACCGACCTCCAGTCTCAGCGATGGCGGGGTTCCCGGTCGAGATGCAGCAGCTGATCCAGCGAGCCTGGGATACCGACTTCGCCAAGCGACCGAGTGCTGCCGAGCTCGCGACCAGCATAGAAAAGATTCTCGCTAATTATGAGTTTGACAACTAAGGTCGCCCAGGGTTCTAAAGCCAAGACAGACGCATGAAACTCAAGGGGTGTTGGGCGATTTGAGTGGAATAAAAAATAGATATGGTTGATATTTAGGTTGTTGGTTGGTTTCAGACTGCATCGAAGTCACAGCTGATGAGATTTAGACTAAGAGAGGGTCTTCCTCGAACTCACCGAGCCACCACTGCACTCTGTTCTTGGCGCGGCAGTAGTTGGTGACCGCTGGCGGCCCCACGCGCGTGCGACACAGTGGGCAGTGGAACTGGAAGAGCAGCCACTCGAAGACGCACTCACGGTGGAACGCGTGGTTGCACGGGAGCACCACGACAGCACCGGCGTGGTCCGAGGACGAGGAGCTGTGGCGCGAGCCTTCTGACAAGCTCTCCGTGGCGTCGTCGTCGTCGTCGCAGCGGCAGCTGCTACTGTGGTGGTCGTCCATGTCGACGTCCTCTAAGCAGATCATGCACTGGGTGCAGTCCGCGTCGAACGAATGCTGGTGGTGGCCATCCGAGGATGACGAAGTGGAGGTGCCGGAAAACGACGAGTGCTTGAGACTGCTCTGGTAGTTGTCCACGTAGATCTGCAGCAGCGAGCGGCGGTCCTGCTCGTCCTCGACGCCGAGGAACTCAAATAGGTGCACTGGAAGGTTATGGCGCGCGTCGGCGCACTTCATGGCGCTGCCCGGGAGCAGCACGCATCGCAGGAGGTGGAGCAGCACGTTCTCGAGCTTCTCCTGACGGTCGTGGATCGCGTGCTGCGAGGTCGAGAAGAGCATGCGCTTCTTTGGGAAACACGTGTTGATGTAGTCCCGGATCGCCTGGCACGAGCCGCTGCACTTCTGCGAGTCGCAAGTGAGCACCTCCTGGACCGTGTTTTTGAACGCGTAGAACTCCGAGTAGCGGTACGAGATCGTCCACGACTTCTTGGACAGCACGCTCGACATCATGCAGTGGTACACGGCGTGGCCCTCAACGATAGACGCTGAGGTGACGTGCACGTCGAGAGGCAGCGCCTGGCGTGGGCACTCGCTGAGGGTCTTCATGGAGAGGCCTTTCATCGGCATGGTGCCTTCACTTGTGCGGCGCGGGTCGACCACGCCGGGTGGACAGCGACGGCGTGGAGGGGAGATAAACGCGCCGAAGTTCATTGTGGTCTTGGTGGTTGGTTCTTGGCAATTAAGCTGGAGATGGAACCGTTGGGATCTTGCCGCCGGGTCGCTTTGAGACTTTCAAGCTTGGATCTGACCGGCAGTCGGTAACTTTGAGAATGAGCTCCAGAATGGTGGCGGAAACCATGAGCGCTCGCTCGATCCGCGGCCACAGATTCGCCGTTGTCACCCCGCCGCTGTTTGCTTGATTCAGTCACAGCGTCTCTGTCTCTCATCAGTCAGCCACAGGCGCGTTCCTACTGGTCATCCGGTCTGAATCATCCGCCACACAGTTTGCCTGTAAAGCGCATGAGACAGTTGATCAGTTCGTGTGTCGCTTCACCCAAGCAGCATTTCTGACCTGCGTACCTACCATCTTCGTTCTCAGGGAGAGCGCTGCTCGTACGCCGAAAAGAGGCAACGCGTCACTGCTCCTTGATTGGCTAGATGATATCCTTCATCCAATCAACAAGCAGTGACGCGCTGTACGTCATGATGCTCAAAAGTGTCGACAGCGCATCGTCACACCAATCAAAAATCATCAGCGCTTCATCCACCAATAGTTGATGAGCGATTTGAATCAAAGCGCACGTATTGGCTGCTAGGTACGCGTCACGCAAGTCAGTTTTATCTGCACTTTTTTACAGCTAACGCACGTTTGTATCAGGGTGAGTGAATGTGCGCACATCAGTGGCTTGTCTACGTTTTGCATTTCACTCGTCCACCTCTGCTTGCCACCAGTCAGCGAACATGGGTTGTTGGAAGGTACGATGCACGGCCTATTGGCAGAGCGCGTGGTGGGTGGGTGGGATCGAAGGAAGGCGCGCTGCAGATTTGGTTTGGTGCTGCTGACCATCGGCGCGTATGTGCATGCACCGCACTGGCATAAGCGCATCAGCCAATGCGCTCATCAGCGCATCGAATGGCTCCCATTCTCTGAAACTGCTAGGCAAGAGCGAGCCAATAATGGCACTTGACGGGTGGAGTCTGTTAGAAAATTCATGCCAAAAAGTAGGAGCTGCTCATGGCACCTGAGCTGTTTCGTTTTTCGCGCTCGCTCGCACTCATGCGTGCTCTGCTTGTCGCGGTAAGCACAGAATTTTCAAGGCACTGGACACAAAGGCAGATTCACTAGCAACGCTGTTTGGACGAGGGGGATGGGAACAAACTGAGGTCGGATGCTCGCAATTGGTGGACGAGAGAAACTCGTTCGCACGAACGACGCTTGACTGACACGCACTACTAAAAAGAGGGATGCGCCGTCTAAAACTTCAGGAATCAGAGTGCACTTTACCGTCACAACGTGCACATTTCGCCTCGCGTTTACTTCGTTAAAACGTTGTTAAAGATCAAAGATCGCATCGCATTCGTGCGTCTGCATCTGTCGCAGCTCGCGAAACAAGAAGGAATGACATTCTTTGACTTGCGTTCACATGTCAAACGCCTCGTAAATCGTGTCAGCCACGTCCGCATGTGCTGCGTCATGTGCGTGCTCTGAGATCGGCTGGTTATCCGCGCCCAGTTCATGGAAACGATTTAAGATTCTCAAAAGATCGGGCTCTGTCAGGCACACCTTGGTGCTCGCCCACAGCGACGTGGCAATGGAATGGCGAGCCGACGTTCATGTCTGTGACGGAGCTCGTGAAACCCAAGCAGCAAAAAAGTGCTTGGCACTGGCCTTTTGCGAGCGGCTCGCTCACGCGATGATGCGCACCACCTAGCGAATGAACGCGCAGCAGGGGGAGATGTCACGCGCTGGCGGCAGCGCTGCACTAGCGCCAGTCGTTCGGGTCGGGTTCTCGTTGCCAGACGCTAGCAGCTCGGACAATCACAATTTCGCACGTGCTCACTGCGCTGCACAATTAATCAACAACAGAGGCTGTCTACTAGAAAGCGTCCTGAGCAAGAATGCCCTGCCTGTCTTCTCGACTATTCGCAGTATCCTCTAGCTGGCGGACAACACGACAGACGTCAGACAATTCAATGTCTCGCATGGTCATCCATCCATGTCTTCCTCTACACACTACCTTGGTATGTGCGAAAGGCGCTCGCTCGCCCTGACCTTTCATTGGAATCCTCAAAATGCTGCATGTCCTTACAGCAGAGCACGATGCCCAGACAGCGCCAGCTGCAAAGGTAGTAAGTACAGTGAGGTCGCCGTCGCCTGTGTCAAGCCCGACCCAACTGAGCTTAAGGGACTACTTGAGCGTGCACATGCCGCCGCTCATGCACTCCTCCAGCACAATACAGCCAAGAGTTTAACATGCCCAGAATAGTGACATGGCTACAAGCACGAGACAGTTATTTGAACACGACAAAAGCTCCATAACCTCAAATAGTGACATCGTGACTGAATGAAGACACGTGAGATCAACGGCGTTTAGCTTGCGTCGTTCTCTCATTCTACCTATGCGAGGAGTTAGTTGCAAAGTTAGCGCGTATGCTGCTATGATCTGTCTTCTCTCTAGCAGAGCACGATGCCGATGGAGCTGGGCGCCATACGCGGACAGCGCCAGTTGTACAAGTAGTACTGCAGCTCGCCGCTGCCCGTGCCGAACTTGAGCGACTCGAGGAACTGCTCGTTCTCCATCAGGTTGAGCGCGTTGAAGACGTCGTGCTTCTGCTCCTTGGCGATGATGAGCACGTCCTGCATGAGCTGCTCGAGCGGCACCGAGTTTGCCACGTTGTAGAACGAGTACGCGGCGTTGAGCGTGCGGTACTTGGTGTTGCCGATGATCGTCGACGGCAGGTGGTAGAAGCTGCAAAAGTCCGTGATCTTGTGCGTTTGCGGGTTTTCTACCACGTATGAGCTGATCACGCCCTCGCGCGGCAGCATCCAGTGGCGCACGTCGTCCTCCCTGTATTCTGCAGTGAGGCTGAACTTCTTCAGGTACGTCTCGAGTAGCGCGGCCACGTGCGGCACGTCCTTCTCCTCCATGGTGCGGAAACCGGGCGTCGACGTTTTCGTGGGCAGCTTGAGCGCCTTGACGATGCCAGCGATCGTCATGCGAGGCGGGAGTGGTGAGAAACCCACCTCAATGAGCTTCTTTGGGTTCAGCGAGCGGTGGAAGTAGCGGCACGACGTGAGCGGCATCGGGAGCATGACACCCGCTGTGTACACGGCCTGCCAGATGTTCATGAGGTTCACCTTGCGCGTGACTTCCTTGATCAGCACAGGCGCCAAACGCTTCGTGCGCAACTTCTTGTGCACGCACAAAAAGTTGATCTCAGCCATCTCCATTGTGTTTTCATACACCGTCGTCTTCACTGGGATGCCGCTGATGAACGCGAGCAGCTTGTTATTCGACTTACTGCGCACGCCGATGTGCCACTCCTTGTGGTACCCAGGGGGCGTGAGCGACCACTTCAAAAAGTCCACCGAGTAGTCGAAGCGGAACATCGAGTCGTCATCTTCGACGTAGTTGTGTGTGAGCAGGTCGTACACTTCCTTTACCTCGTCTTCCTTCGTGAAGTCCACCTCGCACCAGACAAAGCCCGCGGGCATCGCGTACGGTTCCTTGCGCACTTCGTCCACAGTCTTGGGCGCATCGATGGCGCCGTGTTCCTGCGGGAACTCGTCGATCTTAGGCACGGGCTGCGTCTTCCAGAACTTGAAGTCGCGCTGCTGCTCGTCCTGCGCCGGTGGGGCGCTCACGAGGTTGAGCTGCTTGATCACGCGTAGGAACTCCTCCTGCTCTTCCACGGTGATCAGCTCGGGCTTCTCCTTTCCCGCGAGCGCGGAGAGGTCGGGCGTCTTTCCTGGCGGGCTGCTGCTCATCCTGTTGGTGTCGAGTCGCTGTCTGTGGCTTTGACGTGAGGGCAGAAAAATGGGAGGGACTACATCACCTTCCTTTAATTGGAAGAAATACTTGCCAAAAAACTGCTTTACAACCAATCACCTGCTAACAGCATCAAATTTCATGTCAGAACATGATTGGATTAAAACAATATCTGAATGCTATCATTGGACGAAAATAGTACAAACAAGGTTTTATTTTTAAATAACCTCAATCGAATTTATTTCTCTCATTTTGGCAACAGGAAGTATCTTGCACAATAATCAACACCATGAGCGCACCACCATCGTCGGCTGGGAAGGCGGACGCCGCCGACAAGCCCGAGCTGATCACCGTGGAAGAGCAGGAGGAGTTCCTACGCGTGATCAGGCAGCTCAACCTCGTGAGCGCCCCACCGGCAGCCACCCAGGCGCTCGAGAAGCAGCTGGGCACGGACGAGAAGGACTTCAAGTTCTGGAAGACGCAGCCCGTGCCTAAGATCGACGAGTTCCCGCAGGAGCACGGCGCCATCGATGCGCCCAAGACCGTGGACGATGTGCGCAAGGAACCGTACGCGATGCCCGCGGGCTTTGTCTGGTGCGAGATCGACCTGGCGCAGCCTGAGCAGGCGCAAGAGGTGTACGACCTGCTTACGCACAACTACGTCGAGGACGACGACAACATGTTCCGCTTTGACTACTCGATCGAGTTCCTCAAGTGGGCGTTGACGCCACCAGGGTACCACAAGGAGTGGCACATCGCAGTGCGCAACGAGAAGAACAACAAGCTCATGGCTTTCATCAGCGCGATTCCGGTCAAGACCCGCGTGTACGCAAACACAATGGAAATGGCGGAAGTGAACTTTTTGTGCGTACACAAGAAACTGCGCACGAAGCGTTTGGCACCCGTTCTGATTAAAGAAGTCACGCGCAAGGTGAACCTCATGAACATTTGGCAGGCCGTGTACACGGCGGGCGTGGTGCTGCCGATGCCCGTGGCGCAATGCCGCTACTTCCACCGCTCGCTGAACCCAAAGAAGCTCATCGACGTCGGTTTCTCGCGCCTGCCGCCCCGCATGACCATGACGCACACGATCAAGATGTACAAGCTACCGGAGAATCCGTCAACGCCCGGTTTCCGCCAGATGCTCAAGAAGGACGTGGCGCAGGTGACCTCGCTACTCAAGTCGTACTTGTCCAAGTTCGACCTCGTGCCCCTCTACGACCAGCGAGAGCTCGCGCACTGGATGCTGCCGCGCGAGGGCGTGATCAGCTCGTACGTGGTAGAGAATCCGCAGACGCACAAGGTCACGGACTTTTGCAGCTTCTACCACCTGCCGTCGACGATCATTGGCAATACCAAGCACAAGACGCTCAACGCCGCGTACTCGTTTTACAACGTGGCGACATCCGTGACGCTCACGGAGCTTATGCAAGATGCGCTCATCATGGCCAAGAAGACGGACTTTGACGTCTTCAACGCGCTCACGCTCATGGATAACTCGGATTTCCTCGAGGAACTCAAGTTCGGCGCGGGCGACGGCGACCTCATGTACTACTTGTACAACTGGCGCTGTCCACGCATGAGCGGCGAGCGCGTGGGTATCGTGTTGTGCTAGGAAATGAAAGAGTGGTTGTGATTGTGGACAGCGACGCTACAGCAACCCATCGCACACGCATAGGTAGACAGAGATCCAGTAACGGAGTCAACAACACCTTTGATCTCATGTTGGCTTTGTCATCATGTCACTATTATGGAGGTGCTCTCATGACTGCGCTTTTGCCCAATAATCACACCAGAGCGTGTCGTGCTGTCACTATTGTGGGCTCTTGCAGTGTTTGGCTCGGCTTTTTTGATTTGTGTAGTTGAAAAAAGCAATCGGGCAGCATGGGCAAGTCGTGTCGCGACATGGCGGAGGCGCTCCGCGACTGCATGGTGCTGGAGGAATGCATGAGCGACGGCACGCGCACACTCAAGCAGTGTCTTAAGCTCAAGGAGTACTCGCACGAGTGCAGGGTACGCGGCTGCTTGCGTAGGCGTTGCTGCCAGTCATTGATTGATCGACTGACTGACTGACGGCTGTGTGGTGACGATGATAGGGATACCGTCAGGCGTACTTTGAGTGCAAGCGCGGTCAGCTGGACATGCGCACACGCATCCGCGGTCCGAAGGGCGGACTCACCAAGCCAGAGCCGGTCGTCAAGAGCAAAGAGTAGGCGCACGGACACAGATGAAGACGACAGCAGAGCACCAACAAGACACTACTGACAAGCGGCTCCAGATATTTGTTCACGATCATATACAAACGCAAGCGTGCCACCAACAATATTCGGTATGGCGATACATGTATCTGCATTACTGCTCTTGAAGGCGGATTCTGGTGAAGCGCAGGAGTCGTGGTGGCAGAAAGGATGCCAGCACTGGCAGATTCTGACTCACAACCGCCGGCTCGCATTCGAAGAGCAGTTGCTGCAGCAGCATCGTCAGCAACCAGCGCTTCTGCGCATCTGCTTGGGTTGCAAGAGCTTCGTTGAGCGCCTCTGCGATCTCAGCGAAGAGCGCTGGCACTCGTGTCCAAATCGGATGATGCGTCAACTGGAGCTCCACGATTAACGCTGCTGTCAGAAAGCAGCTTTCGCTGTCGGTTCGTAGTTCGAAGAGCCCAAAGAGCGATTTGAATGCGGCGTAGAGTACATCATCGCTTGACTGAAGTTCTGAACAGAGCTTGGAGCACAAGATGTCGCCGAAGGAGAACAGGATGTGAGGGAACAGATGCGGTGGCGCATCTTGCAAGTCCCTCTCCAAGTCCAGGAGCACGAGCTGCTGCTGGTTCTCTGCCAGCGAGAGAAACGCTTGACCATGCACTCGGCTCGTCGTTATCCATGGAGTCCCGCTTGTTTGATGCTTGACGGGGAAATGAGCTGCGTTGGCTCTGTGTGCGTCCAGAAAGCGCTCTTTCACGACACCGAGGCGCTCCAGCAACTTGTTTCTCGTTGTCCAGCTCACTTGGTTCACTTGCAGCTGCAGCACATCGTGCACATCGAATGTATCGACACTGACGCCGGTCTGGAACGCCTTCAACGCAACGCAGTGGTTCAGCAAACCTTGGAAGAAGATTGACTTGAGCAACTTCGACCAGCGCAGACGCACGAGCACTCCGTCGGTTAGTTGCACGAGGCCGCGATGGCTTCCACTCTCTGGCGCTGTCCGGCTGTTCGCAAGCGCGTGAAGCTTGGCTGCGCAGAGCAACGCGAACGGCGCGAGCTCATGTGCGTTATCCCAGTAAAAGTCCACGAGTTCTTCGACACTGGCGATCTGTTGCAGCTGATGATTCTGGAGTGGGGACTCAGGATCAGCTTGCATGGGGCCGAGCTGATGCAGCAGCTGAACGAGTGCATGCTTGAGCTGCACGTGCTCTTCCATCACCACAGCGGCATATAGTGCGTGCTGCCATTGCTGCCGATGTCGTTTAGTGCCAGCGTCGTGTTCATCTTCGAGCTGGAATGGCCTCTTGGTGGTGGTGATCCATTCGAGTAGCCATGTGCGGAACGCCATGGTGGTGGTAGATCCCCTCTGCAACCAGATACGCACCAACTGATCGGTTTCCAAAGGATATTCAATTTGACAAAATTCCAGCAAAGTTCCGAGTTGAGACGCGAGGGAGCTGTATTCGGGTAGGTGAGGTACCACCGCATCCACTGCATCCAGGACCCAGTTGCTGGCTGGAATGGTGGCATCTTCTGCTGGTGCTGTGATCGTTGATTCGTGCTTCTCGCGGATCAGCATATCGACATGCTCTTGTAGCTCATGCAGCGCGTTTCTCCAGTGCGCTGCGGTGTCCATGGGACGCGCTAGAAGCAGCAGCTTCAGCACTTGGTTCTTCATCTTTGGCTCGAGTTCGTGATGGAAATGCACAACACACCTCTGACAAGCGTGGAATGTTGCACGAAGGTCGCGTCAACGCAGCCATTAGAGCTTTGTCAACATTCCAGAATCGGGAGGCAAGGTAACGCAACGCGAACGGCGCGCGTCTCAATGCCATGAATGCTTGATGCAATTGCGAGGCGGCGCCTGGTGCTCATCCCATAATGAACCAATGAGCAGCAGTCTAACACGCACACGTACATTGCTTTGTCATTGCGGTTGAATGTCACAGGACAGCTCAAGATGCTGCATCGCCTGCGCGCCGCACACGCCTCCAGCGTCGCCGCTACCGCCGGTAGCCATGCGCAGCGGTGCTTCGTGACCGCGAAGAAGTCCGAGGGACTGCAGGAGAAGCTCGTGGCGCTCTGCCGCCACCGCGGCTTTATCTTCCCTGGCTCGGAGATCTACGGCGGACTCGCCAACAGCTTCGACTATGGCCCGCTCGGTGCGTTGTCTTTGTGGCAGTATTGCAGTGTGTGATGCAGTCAATGCTCACGCCCTTATCGATGTGTGATATATAGGCACGCAGATGAAGAAGAACATCCAGGACCGCTGGTGGTACGAGTTTGTGCAGAAGCGCCCCAACTGCCTGGGCCTCGACTCGTCCGTGCTCATGAACTCGGCCGGTACGCAACACGACAAGCCCCACATGCATATCACAAGTAACGCAGTGGCTAACAACTAACAAACCGTTGCTTGTGCTCTGTATATACAGTGTGGAACGCGTCGGGCCACGTCGAGAACTTTACGGACCCGATGACCGTGTGCAAGAAATGCAACTCGCGCGTGCGCGTGGACCAGCTTCTCGAGGCGACTTTGACAAGCCAGGCCGAGATCGACGCCGTCGCGACGCTCTCGCTCGCCGACATGGACGCATTGCTGTCCGAGAAGCAGGTCGCGTGCCCGAACTGCGGCGAAGTGCACGCGTTCCAGCAAGCCAAGAAGTTCAACCTGCTCTTCCGCACCAACATGGGCGCGACCGAGGAGACGTGCGACTGGATTTATTTGCGCCCTGAGACGGCGCAGGGCGCGTACATCAATTTCGCGCACGTGCAGAGCACGATGCGCAAGAAGCTGCCGTTCGGCGTGGGTCAAATGGGCAAGAGCTTCCGCAACGAGATCTCGCCCGGCCATTTCCTGTTCCGCACGCGCGAATTTGAGCAGCTCGAGCTCCAGTTCTTCACGCACCCGAGCGAGTCGGACAAGTGGTTCGACTACTGGGTCGACGAGTGCTACAACTTTTTGCTCAAGTACGGTGTGAAGCCCGAGAACCTGCGCAAGCACAAGCACGAACAGGAGGAGCTCGCGCACTATGCGCGCGCGACGACGGATATCCAGTTCAAGTACCCGTTCGGCTGGAGCGAGCTCTGGGGCATCGCGAACCGCACGAACTACGACCTGAAGAAACACATGGACGCCAGCGGCAAGAGCCTCATGTACCAGGACGCGGTCACGAAGGAAGAGTTCTTGCCGCACGTGGTTGAGCCAGCACTCGGCGCCGGTCGTGTCATGCTCTCGATGCTCCTGGACGCCTATGATGAAGAGGAGGTGTTGGGCCGCAAGCGCACTGTGCTCCGACTGCACCCGGACATTGCGCCGTACCGCTTCGCCGTGCTGCCACTGGTCAAGAAAGAGCCGCTTCTCGAGGTCGCTGAAAAGCTCTTTGCGGACCTCTCGCTCGGCTCGAGCGTGGACTACGACGTGACGGGCAGCATCGGCCGCCGCTACCGCCGTCAGGACGAGATCGGCACGCCCATGTGCCTCACCGTGGACTTTGACACGTTAGAGGACCAGTGCGTGACCGTGCGCGACCGCGACACGATGGAGCAGAAGCGCGTGCCGATCGACCAGGTGCTCGGTGGCGTGCGAGCTGCGCGTCCAGACTTCGGATCGTTTTAGAGGAGGGTGGTTGTGTTGGGTAGGTTCTAGAAAAAACTCTTTAACATGAATACCGAATAGATACCGAAGCAGAATTGTCTAACATTTGTATTATACATGTTCATAAACCTCTATAATTCTGATACCGAAGCCACACCCGGTACAGATAAATTTGTTTGGGTTGTCAATATAAATCCGCGAAACGCGGACTTACCAAGATAAGCTGCCATATATTGACCGGAGTCGCATCCAAAGTACGGCTAGACTCTTTTGATCTCTAGCTCGAAGCAGCACCAGTTGCTTGTGCTGTACTCAGCGCTTAGAGTCGATCAGGGCGCAACAGCACACGTGTATTAGCTTAAAGCAGCGCATCAGTCGGTATTCTATGGAGGGTCCTGAAACGAAACACGAGAACGTCCCACAGGCGCTTTGTAGTTTTGCAGAGCTTCCGCTTGGGACGTCGCTACAGGAAGCGTATTATTACGCGAGTCGTTTAAAACTGATCCTTTCATCGTGCATTCAGTCAGCGGCACACAAAGTCCTGCCGATGAGGTGTTTTGGTTGTGGTGGATGCCAATGTCACCACCTCGTAACCTACCTTGGTCATTCGATCAAGAAGTTGATGCATCTCGTGCAAAGATAAATGAAGAAGGAGGTACAATACAGTTTACGCAGTCGAGTTGTCCATTGAGACACCATGCAGAGTTGAGAGAATGGAGTGCTTGGCGTTGTTGATGTCTTAGCAACCAAATGGGAGTCAGTCAGTCACTACAACAACTGGCGAAGATCACCACAGCCTCGAAGAGGAGAGGTAACAACACACGAAATGCACGTGCATGTGTCCGACAGAGATGTACAACAATCCAAATCTCGTACTCTATTCACGCTTACGTGGCACAGTTGGTCTTCTTTCCCTTGGATTCAACCGAACCAGCAGCAGCAGGTGTCGACGCAG
>JAASGT010000461.1:0-24703 GCA_023334315.1 Globisporangium alternatum | reverse complement strand
TGCCCTTTGTGCTAGTCTGGAGCACCGTTCTCGAAGCTCGTCGATCTAGATCTGGTCTGGAACGCCGTCTGGAGCACACTGCACCCACGTGACCATTGGGTTTGTCGTTGGGTGTCCACCAAGCTCTGGGATCATTACTGTTCGAGATGACAACGGTGGACCTCGGGCGGATGATTTTTTCGAGCAGCAACATCAATATGAACGTCAGCGTGGCGGGAGTCCGAGGACACGAGACATTGGAGCTCATGGTGGCGACAAGCAGCGCTCACGTTGACAGGCGTTGCTTATGCATACCCGGCGGCCAGGTCGCACGCTATCAGTTTGTCCGTCCGTGCCTGCGTGCTCTCCATGTTTGGCTCAGCAAGTCAATTCAGAGAATAAGCAGCGATTGACATTGTCCCGAGAGCTTGTGGCTTGCTTGGTCAACAGGACGCTCCGTCTAATCACGTCACGAAACGAAGATGCGTCATTTCGGTGTTTTACATGCAAATGAAACACAGAGAGACCAACATATGTACATAACACTCGCAGTAGGACACACGCAACAACTCGTGACTGACTGCAGCACTGCAAAGACACATTGCGGAGACACTCATGTGCTTTACAGATTAAACTGTTTTGATTCGACCATTCATTCGACCTGGGCCGTGGCAGACAGGCATTATGCAATGCTTGAGCGCTTGTACCCTCGGGCTTGTGTCAGTCGAGGAGACGAGAAAAGGCCTTAGGTTCAGGAGATGTCCTACTCTCAGGGGTTGACACTGTCCTGCACAGTGATCTATCCTAACGCATTTAAAGATGAACATTTTCTGCAACAAGTGATAAGCCGCAACAACTGCTCAAGAAAGCGTTCTCGAAAGGCTCCAAAATTGTGGAGGTAGTTACTTTATCTCGAAATTTACTGATAAAACTGTCATGTATGTCGCCGAATCGATGAGCAGTTGCTGAGTGCTTCTCCGCCCGAAAGCTTCGGTGACAGTGTGCTCGCCAAGTGATCAACGAAGCACTGTGCTGCACGATAGCGAATGCTGTGTGGTTGAACAGGACTGTGTCCTACTTTGAAGTAAAACTTAGCAACTTTTCGCCCTATGATGTCCTAAATTAAAGTGTTGGACTTTTGTCCTCCTTCGAAAAACATTTCTTAATCTGCACAGCATACGCCAGTCCTGCTTTCCTAACGTAGACTCTCAGTTTAGTGCAATATTCCCAGTTTAGTGCAGGCGACGTAATTACCAATCAATTTACAACACACCAAATACATGTTTCATTGGACAAAACTCTATTTACGCACTGTCATTCCTTTCCTACAAAAAATGATAAGGGACGTTCGGTTCAAAGCTGTTGCTTTAGACCACTTCAATTCGTCGCACGACCGATACCGCGAAGGAAGAACTACACGGACGAAGACCTAGCTGCAGCCGTCAAGCGCGTTATAGCCTACCAGCCCGCTTCGATGGTTGTCCACGACACGGGCATACTGTACCGCACGCTGCGCAATTACACCGCGATGAAGATGAACGGCGAGGAGCCGCAGCGTGCACGTTGTGGCCCGCCGCCGATGCTGACGCCTGAAGGCGAAGAGTATCTCGTCCAATGGGTGTTGGGAACGCAGCAAAATGGAACGCCGGCGTCGCGTTCCGAGATCATGGCCCGCGCAAATGAGATGGCGAGTCGCATCGCAGGCGCAACTATGGTCGCGAGCGCCACCCCGAGTTGGCTGCACGGCAAGCCCAAATCATCTCAAGGACGGGGGACATGCGCTTATTCGAGGAGCTGCAGCGCCTGTTCTACACCATGCAGAAGTTCATTCTTGAAAACAAACTCGGCAGCTCGCGAGTCTATAATACGGACGAAACGAGTTTTTTACGCAGCAGAAGAGCTCAACGATTGTCGCGCTGCGCAGATCTTGCACCGCTTGGTCTCACATCATTATGACTGGTTTCCATCTCACTGTGGTACCGCACACCACCACATCAGGTCATTTTATCCCACCTCTCTTCATCCTCCCAGACCAACGAGTGGCGCGCACTCTGCTCGACGATTGCAATGTCCAAGGCGCGCGCGTGACGTGCACGCACAGTGGTTCCTCAATAAGGCCGTATTCATTTGGTGGGTCGAGATGTTCGTAAATTCAGTACCCACTAATGTCCAGCGTCTGCTCCTGCTGCTATTCGACGGATATATTTCCCACATATCTATGGAACTGCTCGACAAAGGTCCCGAGTTCGGGGTTTTATTCGTTTGTCTGCCCGCAAATGCAACGCACCTCGTCCAGCCTATGGATATTGCCGTCTTCTCTTCGTACAAGAAACACATTCGCGTGCTCGTGCGTGACTTCATGCACTATACTCGTAAGTACTGGAACGTACTGATGCTGGGTTGCTTTTAGTGAAAGATCTGACTTATGTTCGTGTTAGACTCGTACAGTATTGACAAGCACGCGGCGGTGCGGTTTGGTTCAGAAGCGTGGGCCAAATCAGTTCTCGGGAAGAACAGCACGGCTGGTTTTCGCTCCGTTGACATTTTTCCGCTCTCCCTTCTGCAGATGAAACAGCGTGTCGAGCTCTTTAAGAACGGAGGGATGCGGAAGGCAGTGCAAACGGCGTCGTGGCTGTAGCATCGTTGTAAGGATGGACCATCACTCTCAGCGTATTGGCCATCAACATTTTTGCTTTCCCATTTTACAAACATTCAGATAGCAAAAGAGCAACATAGCGTAAACATCGAGCACGTGCCAAGCATGCTTGGTACGTGCTGTAGGTTGAAGATTCATTGTAAATAGAAAAGAAGTCAAAAGAACCCAGTGGGGGTAAAGGCAAGGCAGAATCTGTGTATTACGACAGAGACACGCGCCTGTGTCCTACGGCCCATGCCCTACCCACAGGGCGTCCCCCTTGGACAAGAAACAAAGAGGCAAGAAGGCAAGAAGGCAGGAACAAACAAGTAGGCTCACAACTCTCACTTTC
Organism: Globisporangium alternatum; assembly: GCA_023334315.1. NCBI lineage: Eukaryota > Oomycota > Peronosporomycetes > Pythiales > Pythiaceae > Globisporangium > Globisporangium alternatum. Next base: position 21,737 of record JAASGT010000461.1, on the reverse strand, counting down.
CAATTAACCATCAACAACCACCACTTCTCCTCAAGCTCAACTTCGGTTTCTCCTCTCCGCCTCGCCACGCACTCGCCGCAGCACGACCGTCCGATCCACGCCACTTCTCTTCAACTTGCTTTCTCGCTCGCTCTATGCCAGATCAGCGCTCATCTCGCTCGGTCCTTCGGCTGCTCTACAGTCTGTACTCGCTAAAGTACGTCGACGTCCTTACAATCGTGCAGATATCGTGACCAATGTACTTACTCTTCCTCCAAAGACACCAGACAAAGCCAGTCGAGCGAAGAGAAAAACGGTAGATGTTGCTGGAAAGCTACTCAATCGAGACGAGCTTCTTTTATTCTCAGCAGAGTCGAAGAAGAAAAGGTCGCATGTCGATGAACGTGCTAATGAAAAACCTAATGTTTGTGGTTGAAGCTTTCAGTTTACTCCTGTCGAAAACTGATAATGGCCAAAATGTGTGTGATTGCTAAACTTGATTAGGTTTTGGGGGTTTTCTCATGTGTTTAAGTGGTCTGTCTCAGTACGCCCATAGGGCGTTTTCTATACAAAGATCAAGTTAAATCCTGAGAGTTTGGTTTTCTAAATGTTCCATTTTGGAAGTCGCTCACGTTTGATTGGAAATCACTAAGAATAAGCAGAAAGTACCGTTAGGTGAATGTTTACGTTACTATGATACTCCACCCAACATGTCTCCGAAGAAAAAAGTGAGTCACCACTTTTCATCATTGTTCAAAAAGCTACTCTTCACTCACTACCGCTCTTCAGCATCTCAACAAGTAGCAATGGCGTGGCGTGACCGTCGCCTCCTGCAGCGCCTCGGGCTGCGCTCACCGCTCATTCAGGCGCCCATGGCGGGCGCGCAAGCGAGCGACATGGCCATTGCCGCCGCGAAGGCCGGTGCGCTGGGCTCCATCCCGTGCGCTCTGCTGACACCTGACGCCGTGCGGTCGCACGTCCAGCGCTTTCGTGAGGCCACCACGAACTCAGCAGCTCCCCTGAACCTCAACTTCTTTTGCCACACTCTCCCCGCCGCCATATCGACTACTGACCGTGACGCACAGTGGCGCAACAAGCTGGTACCCTACTACGAAGAGTACGGCGTGGACCTCGCAAAGATGACAGCGGCCGGCGGTGGTGCGCAGCGCAAGCCCTTCGACGAGACGAGCCTCGCGCTCGTGCAAGAGCTGCAACCAGAGGTTGTGAGCTTCCACTTTGGCTTGCCCGCGCGGCCCGAGTGGCTCGATGCCGTCAAGGCCACGGGCGCACTCGTCTTGTCCACGGCGACGACCGTCAAAGAAGCGCGCTGGCTCGAGGCGCACGGCTGCGATGTCATCATCGCCCAGGGCTTTGAAGCTGGCGGCCATCGCGGGGTCTTTCTATCGGAAGAAGAGAGCCCTGCGGCTGGATTGTCTGATGCCAACAGCTACACCTCATTCGCGCAGCAGCTGGGGACGATGGCGCTCGTGCCACAGATCGTGGACGCCGTCAGCATTCCTGTGATCGCCGCCGGCGGCATCGGCGACGCGCGAGGCATCTTGGCAGCCAGTATGCTCGGCGCAGCCGGTGTGCAGATGGGAACCGTATTCCTACTGGCCGATGAAGCACAGACCTCGCAGCTGCACCGCGCAGCACTAAAACAAGCCGTGCGTGGTGGCGACGACGCCATGGAGACTGCTATCACTAACGTGTTCACGGGCCGCCCCGCGCGAGGCTTTGCAACGCGCGTGGTGCGAGAACTGGGTCCAATTTCACCACACGCACCCGAGTTTCCTGGTGCAGGAGCTGCGCTAGTACCGCTGAAAGAGGCCGCGGAGAAGCGCAACGACACTGCGTTCTCGTCGCTCTGGTCCGGTCAGAGTCCAGGCTTCGCGCAGGAAAAGTCGGCCGAGGCCATCGTGCGGGCGCTGAACGAGGACCTTAACGCGCTGCTGAGTGAGATCCGCGGCAGTGCTTTGTAAGCACAGCCCTCGGTCTCCTGGCTACGCATGTAGCGAGCTTAGGCACTGTTAACTACTGCAAGTATGGTACTATGCGTCTCGTTAATAACATTGAACCCACAACGGTGTCACTCCTGGGGCAAGATCTTGGCGTGTTTGCTGAAATACGCGAGCATCGTGCTCGTGTACGTGACCTGCTCCTGCAGCTGCGCGGCTTGCTCGCGGGACCAGTCGTAGAGCCCCAGTACGTCGCGCTCGACACGGTTGATGCTCCCACTCAGCGCCTTCAGCTACAACAACAATACACAGGTCGATTAGTCTTACGAGCTCTTCATCCAAATCAGTTATCCGTTATCATCACACGAACCGTGGTGTCCTGGCCGTCATGGAGGAGCTGCACTTCGTCCCTCAGGTCGCCGAGGTCGCATCTCAGCTCGTCCACATCCTCCAGTTTGTTTTGCATGGCGCGTAGCAGCTCGTCCGGGTCGCTATTGTTGTTGCTGCTGCTATTGCCATCAGGATCAATGAAACTGATTCTTGCCCGTTGGTCGCGCGCCTTGTCGCCTGCTCTCTGGGCGTCGAGCTGCTGGACGCATGCGCGCAGGTGTTGCAGTTCAGCGTCCCACATGCTCTGCGCCTTGAGCAGCCGCTTAGAGAACTCGCTTGGTACTTTGGTCACCATCTACGCTCCGAGCCATCCAGTTGGTTAGCAGTAGATTGAGTGGATAGCAAGAATACCTCAGCAAGTACCCCTCCCCCCGCAACACACACAAACCTGGTCGTAGCTCGTCTGCATTTGCTGCAGCCGCGTGTCGAGCTCCTTCTTGAGGCTCTGGTGGCTCTTGGCAGACTCGCGCAGGCGGTTTGTGAGCCCATCAAACTGCTTCCGGTCTGCGACCCTGTACGCCGCAGTGTCCGCTTTCCTACAGACAACAACAGCATCAGTCTCAACTCAAGTTCTTAAGCTAATATCCACGTGACTCTAAGCTATAGAGGGGAAGCTCGACTCACACGGCCGCAATCTCCATCGACAGCTCCTGGAGCTTCTGCTGGAACACCATCCCACCTGTGGGCAGCTTCACGCTGCCCTTCCCATTCACTGTGAACTTCGATTGGTCCCCAAACGGCGTCGCCATCTGGGCCGCGATCGCCGAGGGCAGCGCAAGCTTGAGCCTGAGCAGCTCCTTGTCGAAGGCGAAAAGCTTCTCGTCCAGTTCGCTTACGCGGTCGTTGAGTGTCTGGCTGGCCTGGAACTGCAGCTCGCTCGCGCGACTCACGTCCTTGCGCACGCACTCGACGGCGTCGTCCACCGCATTCATGCGCTTGGACAGGAATTCGTGCGATGCCGTAAGCTGTGTTGCGATAACGGGTAAGAACTCGTATATTGGACTGTGGTGATAATGGGCCTTGAAGCAGACGAACCTCGTGGTGGAGCAGTCGAAACTCAGCGGTGAGGTCGTCCTGGGAGTCCTGGACGTGCGCCACCGCCAGCCTGAGCTCCTAATCAAAGCACACGAGATAATATCCTAGTTTGGGTCACGTCTCTTTATGGCTAGCCCTAAAACAACAATCCCATCATGCAGTGAGCGCACTGTACGTACATAGTTCTCGGCTCGCCTCTGCTCGCTGATGAGTTCCATGAGCGCCTCGAGACGCTCTTCAAGGATGCTCGGGAAGCTCTTTTGCTGAGTTTCCACCTCGTTCAGCTGCTGCTGCAGGGCCTCCAGCACCTCCTGAGAGGCTTCGTCCAGACACAACTGGTGGTGTTTCTCGATCTGGATGGTCTGTTCAATCGATGCACTTGAGTGATCAGCAGCATTGTTATGACAATAGTACTAGAGAAGAGCTAAGCGATGCATCGCAAGTGTACCTTGATAGCCTGGGAGAGCTGTTCGACCTGCGGCACGAGCTCCTTTGTGACCGTGTGCAGGCTGAGCTTAGTGCACTGCAGCGCGCTCTCGGCCTTCTCGCGCCGGCTGCGCTCGCTCACGAGGTTGTTGCTGCCACCGAGGTAGTGTGGCGGCGCAGCTGCTGCCTTCACACGCGGCTTCCCAGACGTTGCTGTTGCTGCTGACTTTGCTATCGACGGTGATGCATGGCGAACGCTGCTGCTGTGGCTGTAGATGCTCGATGCTTTCGGAGCCGCCACCATGTCTTGAAGGCGCTGTGAGCACTGTCATGTGTGTCCTTTCAAGATCATGTATTCAACCGTAAATTTTCGACGCGTCTAGAATGGGGATCTTCTGATGTTAGCTCCAAAATGATATAAAAAATCCAAAATTGAGTTAGACAGGATCGATAATGTTAGTCTGATAAAGTGAAATTTCCAGATCTGATTAAAAGAAGCCTGTTAAACGGCAATAGGTGATTCCAATAGAAACCTTAAGTATAGGGATCACCTATTGTCCATTTTTGCAAAAAACCGGGACGCTCTGTAAAGGAAATTCTATTATGAAAGCTTACATCTGCATTAAAGGGCATTTCGTTTTTTTGCAAATTGAATAATAGACGAATCCGATACGAATGAGTTTCGATGTTGTCATCAGCTGTCAAATTCGATTCGAACTTTTTTATACCATTTTGTGTGTCCACATCAGGGATCCCGTTCTAGACGCGTCGAAAATGCAATGCATCTCACGCTCACTTGAACGCGATCTGCAGCGAGAGCGCGAGGTCGCCCACGAAGACCGAGTCCGTGATCGTTAAGGATTCACCGTCGCTCACGAGCTCGCTGAGCTTCTTCTCCAAATTGACGCTCGTGGCAGCACGCAACGCCGGTGGGCCCTGCATGAACAAGTTCGCGTTGCTCGAGCTGATCGAGGGCTTGAGCAGCCGGTACTTGTCGCCGCAGAGCTCGTCGATCAGCATCTGCAGCGTCGTGCTCTCGGCGTCCACCTCGATGGTCTTGTTCTGCGACGAGCACACGACGCAGTCCGCCTTCTTCTCGTACTCAAACGTGTGCGAGTAGCTGCCGGTCGCGCCCATGTGCATGTGATAGTTGTTCATGAGCTGGCTGCAGTACGTCATCGCCTTCACGGCCTCGTTCACGCAGATGGCCGACACGATCGCGTTCGTGGACGCCACAGCTGGGATAATGTTCTTCACGACGCCCAGCGTGAGGCTGTAAGTCACGCCAGCGATACCATACTGCTCGGCGCGCTCCTTGGCTTGCTGGAAGACCCACTGCATGTGCTCGGGCGAGTCCTTGTCCAGCTTCTTCTCCGGGAACTCGCGCGGCCAGAGCACGATGAACGCGTACGCGACGCAGTGGGCCGGCTGGCGCGGCGTCTCGGCGATCGTGCACATCGGGAACGACTTCTGCGGCGGGAACGACTCGAGCGAGCACTCGAAGCAGCTCGTGATGCGTGGGATAATCACGCGCGCCTGACCGCGGAGGCCCTCGGTGCCACCATCGATCAGCGGGATGATCGTCCCCGGGTCGACGTTGCCCTCTTCATCCACGTCCGCGAGCGAGACAACCAGCGAGTTCACGTAGCGCCGCGCCTCAATGTTGTCGAGCCCTGAGAGGATCAGGTGGAACTGGCGGTAGAAGTCCACGTCCATGTCCTGCACCTTCTTGAAATGCGGCGTGATCTCCACGCGCGGCTGCATCTCCTCGTCCTCGTTCGTGGCCGCAGGACTCTTCATGCGCTGGCGCACGAATTCAGCCGCGCACTCGGCCTTTGGGCGGCCGATGTCCTTCTCGCGGAAGAGGAACTGGCGGTTTAGGTTTGACACGTCGATCGTGTCCATGTCGATGATGTGCACCTTCGTGAAGCCCGAGAGAACGACGTTCTTGAGCAGCTCACAGCCGAGGCCGCCGGCGCCGATGATCAGCACCTGGCACTCGTCCTGCAAGAACGCGAGCGTCTCTGCTGCGCCGCTTGCGTCAAACTCGCCCAGCGCGATCGCCGACGTCTCGTTCGGGAACGCCGTCTCGTTCTGCAGCAGACGGAAAAGGTCCCAGTGGCGGCGGTCCGCGCGGACGCTCTTGATGGCCGCCGTCGTCATGGATGGCGAGAGCGAGATCGACGACGTGGCGTGCGAGAGCGACTCTGAGTGCTCGCGCTTGGCTTTCTTCTGCGACGATGGGCGCAGCGACGGTGACGTGCAGTTGCTGGTGTTGCTGCTGGCGATGGCGGTCGTCGGCGGGGAGCGCATGAAGCAGCGCAGGCAGAGAGGGGTTGTGAGATGTAGAGGGAGAGAGCAGAAGAGACTCTGTTCTGTGCTGTGGCGCAGAGAGAGAGTCTGGGGATCTGTCTGCAGAGCGAGCGAGAGAGATTGACGCGAGCGCGGCGCCGGAGCTTCTCGTTCTGGCGGCTTGCACTCTTTTGGGTGGAAAATGGAAATGACCGATTTTGTGCAAAAATCTTTGCGTGGTTTTAGGCTAAGAAATAGATAAAGATGCGGTGTATTTAAAGTTTTGATCAAAGAAAGCATTTGTTTTGTAAAACGAAGGTTAATTCATGCTTACCTACAATTTATTTTGATCTGAAATGCTTTTTCACAAGACAACTCATCTCACCAACATGCGTGTCAGCTCCAGGCATTTCTTTACCATGCATGCATCTTCCTTCATCCAGCCCAACGTACCTACCTACCTACCTACTGCCCTCGCTTCACTATCCTGGTCGGTCTCTGTTGCTCTTCAGGCACCTCTCCCTATCTGCTGCTCAGTGCTGGTTCGTTCGGTCGCGTAGTGCGCTCGCTGGGGTCATAGGCGCTTCGCTCCGTCGACTCTTCTTCGGCGTGCGGCCATCGTCGGGTTTGATCGGACGCGACGGCAAAATCGTCTCGTACACCTTCGGGTTGATCGTCACGCTCTTCGTCGCGTCGTTCGTTTTGTATATGCCCACGAGCCGGTCCGCGAGCTCGAACATGTTGTTGCGCAGTGAGATGATGACGAACTGCGCATTGCGCGTGCGCTGCTTGATGTAGTTGCCCACGATCGAGACATTCTTGAAGTCCAGCGCCGCGTCGATCTCGTCCATCACATACAGCGGCGTGGGCTTGTAGTGGTGCAGCGCGAACACGAGCGCCAGGGACGCTAGTGTCTTCTCACCGCCCGACAGGTTTGAAATGTTCTTCCAGCTCTTTTTCGATGGACGCACACTGAACACCACGCCCTCCGAGAACGGGTCTAGCGAGTCCACGAGCTCCAGCTCGGCGTCCCCTCCAAGCGTGATCATCTGGTACATCTCCTTGAGCTTGAGCGTGATGATGCGGAAACCCGTCATGAACTCCTCCAACCGCTTGCGACGCAGCTCGTCGTACTCGTGACGCTTCTCGTCACGCAGCTTCGTCGCGTCCTCGAGCTCCTTGAGACGCGATCGGTACTCCACTTCTTTCTCCTTGTACTCCATCAGGGCGCCCATGTTCACGTTCGCCTTGAGCTCGTCGCGCTGCTGCTCAATCACGGAAATCTCGTATTTCATCTCCTCCTTGTTGTAACGAGCCAGTGCCTTGTCGTCCAGCATCGGGAGCTTCTCCATGTGAATGAAGTCTACCTCGTCATCACCATCTTCCTCCATGTCCTCGACGCCATCGTCCTCCTCGTCGTTCTCTTTGCTCTCCTCGTCCGCGTTCTCGGCGTCTTCCATCTCCACGTCTTCGTCGTCAGCGTCAGCGTCAGCAGGCTTCTCCTGCGCTTTCTTCTTCTTCTCTTTGCGCTCCTTTCGAGACGGAGCGCGCGGCTCATCGTCAAACACACCGGCGTTCTGCTCTTGCTCCAACAAGTACGATGCATGCAGCGACGTGAGCTTCGACGACCAGTACGTCTCCTTCTTCGTGTTCTCCTCGAGCATCTTCTCGCAGTCCTCCAGGCTGTTCTGCAGATCCACCTCACCACTGCGCATCTCATCGTACTGTTTCTTGAGCTTGTGGTATTTTTTCTCCTCCTTGCGCAGCGACTCTTCTTTCTTCTTCACCTCCTTCTCGATCGTCTCGCACTTCTGGACAACTTCCATCGCCTCCTCCTCCATCGCCGTGCACTGCTCCTTAATTTCCTCGATTTTCTTCTTGAGCGCCTCCATGTCTTCCTCAAGCTGCTGCAGCGCCTGGACGTTCTTCTCGCTGTTCTTCTGACTGCTCTTGAAATCCACACGGATCTTTGTCATCTGCTTGGTCTTGTCGTCAATCTGCTTCGTGATCTTGTTCGCGACGTCCTGCTCCTTACGAAGCTTCGCGCCGCCAACGTCGAGAATTTTCTCCTTCAGGTCGGCGAGTTTGCCTTCCATCTTCTCGACCTTCTCCTTGACGTCTTCGAACTCAATTTCTTTCGCAGACTTCACCTTCTTGAGTTTGTCAACCTGCTTCTTCGCTTCACCAGACAGCTGTGTCTGCTTCTCCAGCGTACGCTTGCTCTCTTTCAAGTCCGTCAGCTTCGTCTTCGTGCCGTTCAGGCTCAGCTCGAGGCGCGGGAGCTCGTTCTCGAACTGCTCGATGCGGCGAGTCAGCTGCGAAACCTCTTTCTCAAGCGCAAACTTCTCGTCGCGGACACGCTGCAACTTGTCCTTGAGGTCAGCGGCTTCCTTCTGCAACACGGCGATCTCTCCTTCGCTCAGACCATTCGAAGCAATCGAGCTGGACATCCCGCCGCTCTTCGTGCGCTTGCCACCGCCAGACATGGCACCAGAAAGCTCGACAAGCTGACCATCCAGCGTCACCACGCGGTATTTGCACTGGCTGCCCTGGTACGCAATCGAAGTGGCTTCGTCCAGATCCTTCGCCACGAGGGTGTCACGCAGCGCAAAGTAGAACGACGGCATGAATTTCTGGTCACTCACTTGCACCAGATCAAACAGGCGAGGTGCCTGCTGCCCCGATGGCCCGGTGATTGGGCGGAACTGCTGCGTGCACTTGGAGTGGAGGTACCCGAGCTGCTCCAAGATCAGGAACGTGGTGCGTCCCAAGTTGTTCTTGCGAAGGAACTCGACACAGGCTTGCGCTCCCGATGTGGTTGCAACGACAAGGTTGTCCAGCGCACCGCACGCAGTGGAGATCGCGACGTCATACTTGGCGTCAATCGCTCCCAAGTCACCCAGACGTCCGAAGAGCCCCGCATTCGCTAGAGGCTGACCAGGCTTGCTCGCATCGAGTAGCGCACGCAACATGCGGCTCTTGGTCGCTTGCGACTGCACCGCACCAGACGCTTCTTCAGCCTTGGAACGCGCTTCGCGGAACTTCTCTGACACGATACTGTCCTGCTCCTTGGCGTGTTCGAGCTCTTTCTCCGCGACAACGATGCGCTTCTTCATTTCCACAAGCTCTTTGCTCTTCTGAGCCTGCTGCTGCTCGATGTCTTCGATCGTTGCTTCCGCGTCCTGGATGCCGTTCACCTTCGCTTCAAGCGCCTTCTTGGCATTCGTCACGGGCTCTTCGATGAGCTGGATCTCCGTCTCCGTAGTGTCGATTACCGACCGCAGCTCATTCATTTCAGCGTGGAACGGCTCGATGTCGTGCTGCAGCGTCTCCATCTTGCTTCGCAGCTTGCCAGTCTCCGCCTTGTGCTCCTCCAGAATCGTCTCGAGCACCTGTTCCTGCTTCTTCAACTGCTTCTGGAGCTTCTCCACTTCTTGTTCGAGCTGCGGCACGAGCTCTTCATTCTCCTGCTGCTTCTGCAGGATCTGCTTCTGCTTCTTCAGCTCTTTCTTCTTGGTCTGCTCTAGCTCCTTGAGCTGCTCCTTACCGAACTTGAGCTCTTCGCGCAATTTCACGTCCTGCTTTTCGAAATCCGCGTACACCGACTTGGTCGCGTCCAGCTCGGCTGCGACCACGTCGTGCTCCTCCTTCACCTTCTGGTACACGACTTCCACGGTCTCGAGCTCCTTGCGGTTTGCCTCCATCTTCTCAAGCTCCTCTTCGTACTGCTTTTGCAGTTCCTGCTTACGGGTCTCGCACGCCGCGCGGTTCTTCGACGCGTCCTGGATCCAGAGCTGGTACAGAATGTTGGTCTTCGCGTACACCTCCTTCTCCTTGCGCAGGTACTCCATGGCTTCTTGGCGCGGGCCCTCGAGATGCGCCTTCTCCTTCTCGACAAGTTTCACGCGGTTCACTTTCTCCGCGCGCTTCTCGTTGCAGTCCTCCACCTCCTGCCACACCTTCTCTGTCGGCTCCACGTACACATTCGAACCAATGATGTCTTCCAGGTACTCGAGCAAGCCGTCTTCGCTCGAGCCGTCGGGGGCCTTGCTCTTCATCATCGCGATCTGCTCCACCTCGCCCTGCAGGATCAGAAAACGATTGTTGTCCAAGTCGATGCCCTTTCCAGAGAGCAGGTCCGTCACCTGCGTGAAGTTGCTCGGGCGGTCGTTCACAAAGTACTTGCTCACGTTGCTCTTCGTTGCCGTACGTGTGACGACAAAATCCGAGTTCGGTACGATGCGGTATGACTCCTGGAAACCGTTCGCAGTCGCAGTGGGCTGCGCATTCACAGTCACGTCTTCGCCTTCGTCGTCGTCGTAGATCTCGTGGAAGAACACCGAGACCGTGGCGGTGTCCAGGTTCGGATACGACGCTGAGCGATGCACAAGCTCGGACACTTTCTTCAGACGCAGCTTGGACGCGCGCTTGCCGAACACGAAGAGCAGTGCATCAATCACGTTCGACTTGCCGCTGCCGTTCGGCCCCACGACCGCGCTGAAGCACTGGTGAAACGGCCCGATCTCGACCTTGCCGGCGTATGACTTGAAGTTCTGCAGCTGCATCTTCGTGATCATGAGCCGCGTCTTTGGCGGCGCTGGTGTTGTCGCGATGGGGGTCGACGGCGCAGCGGCTGCTGGTGCCTTCGCGGGCGTCACGGGCGGGCTGCCCGCGTCGGCCGCGTCTTCGGCTTGCTGTTCGACGTCGTCCTGTGCATCGGTGGTAGAAGCAGAGGGGGACGCGCCGCGCTCCTCGTGCTGCTGCGTCACCGCGTCGTCTTCGTCGTCGCGCGTCGCCATCGCCTTGGGTGTTCTATCCGCCCTGTTGTGTTGAATGTGCTTGTCGTGAAAAATGCGGGTTAATGGTTGAATACAATTACGAAAGTATACTAAATTTATTAGACTATTCAGTAAAATAGACCCATATGGGAAGTGAAAAGGCGGGAATGGCGCTTTTGAAATTTGTTGCCTCTTCCATGCATTTTGAAGAGGTATATATAGGGGTTTATGCTTATCGTTGCTTTCATTTATAGAAATAAACATACAAATTACAAGATGTAATTCTCATACTTGTCTAAAGTCACTTTTTGTTTTAATCACCACGTGAGCAGGACATTGAGCACCAGGTCCTCTGCGTACTGCTCACATTCCGTGTGTGCCTGACAACATCATGAGCACAACCCCGCAGTACTTACTGTACGAGCCTCGGGCTTGGGAAGCTCGCAGGCGGGGACGACTGAGCTCTCGTTGCAAATAACGTTCATTCACGCGAAGAGCTATACTGAAGCAGCCCACTTGCAGTCCGAAGTCATTCGTGAATCACTTGATCGATTCCGCCAGAGGAGGTCGGTAGTGGACCGATCCTGGATGTTGTAGCTCTCGAGTAGAGTCGATTCGGATTCGCTCTCGTCCAGCACGCACCGTGCCCTCTACGACCAGGCGCTGGTTGCCCATCGGGTAGTGTTCGAACCTCTCGATCATGCATCGCAGCGTGTGGACAGTTGCGTGGGCAGGGAGCGCCATGTGGCATTCTCGCCATTGGACGACCTCATGAAGAAGACCATGTCGGATCCAAGCGACTGACGCGGCCGGTTGACTCCTGTTAGAGATGTCGATGGTGGTAGCATAGATCCCACCACTGCAGTGTTGTCAGCAGAGTCGCTGCTGTGCTCCAGCTGGTCTGGGGCCATGGGCTGGAATTGCTTGACACTATCTTTACTCGATCTGATTCGTCAATATATTTTCCATATTAGCTGTAGCGAATCATAATGCTCAAATGTACTTGATAGCTCATGGATTGGCTATAAATTATGGGGAGCTCTTTCTTGTGTTGTTGCGCATTTTCGAGTCAATTCAATTCAGAGCCGACACGTGCACGAGCGAGCACCGCGCCAAGAGAGATCGCATCGAGCAGCAATACAGAGCATGGAGGCGGTGAAGCAGCAAGTGGAGGAGGTGAAGCGCCTGTGGAAGAACAAGCGGCAGCTGGCGCATCAGGCGCTCAACCTGGCGGTGGTCGTGCTCACGGCGCTCATGATCTGGAAGGCGCTCATGATGTATACGCAAAGCGAGTCGCCCGTCGTCGTCGTGCTCAGCGGCAGCATGGAGCCGGCCTTCCAGCGCGGCGACATCCTCTACCTCGACAACAACGTACGCCCCCATGTTTATCTGTGCATATATAGGAGCTATTAGATATGGCCCTGACGCTGTGGCTGTGGACGTGCTTTATAGAAACCCAACCTGGAGATCGGCGACATCGTGGTCTACAAGGTGCGTGGCCGCGAGATCCCCATTGTGCACCGCGTGCTCGAGCTCCATCAAAGGTAACGACGCCTTGCTGTCTACATAGAGCGCTGTGGCCGTGTCCATAGTATCTATGTGTATGTACTTATCTATGTGATGTGTGTTGTGTGCGCTTAGTGCGAGTGACGGGAAGGACGTGTACCTGACCAAGGGCGACAACAACAACGTGGACGACCGGTGCGCGCGCTCAATATTATAGATTCGCTTGCATTATGGAAGCCTTCTTGTACTAATGATCATGTGGGTGGGTGATGTGATCATAAACAGAGGGCTGTATGCACAGGGCCAGTCGTGGCTCGAGCGCGAAGACATTGTCGGCGTTGCCCGCGCGTGCGTCCATGTCTTTGTCGCTCTTTGTTCTCTCTGATGACCCGCAACGGACTGTTAATTTGTTATGGACGTGTGTGTGTATCTGACCTACTGCAGCTCGGTGCCGTACGTCGGGATGCTCACGATCCTGCTGAACGACTACCCGATGCTCAAGTACGTGCTCGTGGGCGGCATGGGGCTCCTCGTCTTCACGCAGCGCGAATAATCCGACATGACAGCAGACCCAGGCTTCCAGTCAATTTCCAGCAGCCAGTCAGTCAGCCAGAGATTTAATGGCAATCAAGACAACAAGTCATGTTGATGGACCATGGGGAAATTTATTTCCTTCTGGCCGTCTGGGTTATCTAAAACTACATCGAAAGGTGAGCCAATCGCAACGCTGATTCTCGTCCACAGGTTTGCTTGCTTGCTTCGTTGGCTCAAGGATAAAATATTGAAGACGTCGGCAGCAGGAGTGCTTGCTGCTAGATCGAAATGGGTGGTCACCGTGGCTTCATCACTTTTTCCCATTCATCCCACCAGCAGCAGCTCCAGTTGTTGCCGATACCACCACGTTGCCCTCTTGCGCGTCATAAATATCGGGCACCGTGATGTGATCCGGCTCGTGGCCGTTCTCGTGGCGCTCCCACGCGAGCGCTAGCCCCGTCTCGAGGTTCCGCACCCAGCGCTGCGTGTCGAAGAGCGGACAGTGCAGCCGGTCGTCCTCGAGCCGTCTCCGGATCTCCCAGAGCTTGTCAATGTCGCTCGCGAGCGCGACCGCGAGCTCCTCGTACTCCTCGAGCGAGGTCGTGATCAGTTCACCCATGTTTGCGGCTTTCAGCAGACTCGAGGCTACGCGGCAGGCCATGCGGTCCTTGGCCATCGTGACCATGGGTGTGCCACCCCAGAGGATGTCACACCCCGTCGTGTGCGCATTGCACTCGGGTGTGTCCAGGAACAGATCCGCGAGGTACCCGCGCTTCAGGTGCTCGTCCTTGGGGGCCACGTCCGTGAAATGCAGCCGATGACTCTTGATCCCACGGGCCGCGGCCTCGGCGCGGATGTTAGCCTCGGCAATGGGCGGGAACCGCAGAAGCCACAGAATCGAGTTCGGCACGCGCTTGAGGATGTTCATCCACGTCGAAAATGTCTGCGGATCGATCTTGTACACCTGGTTGAAGTTGCAAAAGACAAACCTGTCCTCGGGCACGCCGTAGTGCGCGCGCGTGGGGCACTTGTCCACGTCCAGCACGTCCCGCGCCGACTGCCTGTGGTCGTTCACAAAGTACGAGTGCGGCATGTTGATGATCTTCTCCGTGAAGAACCGCCGATGGTCCTTCGGGACAACGACTGCATCGCCCACCATGTACTGGATGTAGTCCGCACCGAGCGTCCCACAGAAGCCCATGTAGCTCACTTGGATCGGCGCCGACTTGAGCGCAAAGATCTCGTTCCGCGCGCCTTTCGTGTACCCGTTCAAGTTGATGAGGATGTGGATCCCGTCGCCATGGATGAGCCGTGCCGCGTCACCGTTGCTAATCATGCTGATGTCCTTGAAATGCTCGACCTCGCTCGCGATCTTGCGGCGCCACACGGAGCCGTCGTCCGGCGTCGTCGAGTAGCAAAAGACCTCGAATTTGGCCTTCAAGTGCATCCCAAAGACGCTCTGCATCAAATGCGCGAGTGGGTGGTTGCCCAGGTCCGAGGACACGTACCCGATGCGCAGCCGCTCGTGGGATTTCTTGCTCTTGTACCGCAGCAGTGGCATCTCGACTAGACTCACGTTCAGCTTGGCGCGCTCGGCGTAGCGTCTCGAAATGTCGAGGAACCGCTGCATGGAGAGCGGGTACACGAGCGCGTGGAACGGCTGGACGGACGGCAGTACCTTGTCCACGGCCAGCTGCGCGTCCAAGAACGTCCCGAGCTTCTTGAAATCCTCGTCACGGGACTGCCAGTCGCAGATAAAGAGCATCGAGTGGACGTAATTCGCGAACGCGTCCGGGAAGTTCGGCCGCAACGAGATCGCTTTGCGGTAGCACGTGATCGCGTCGTCGAGGCGGCCGCCGTCCTTGTACGCGCTCGCCAAATTACTGTACGCGTCGGGAAAGTGCGGCTTGAGGCGAATCGCTGTACTGTAGCACTGGATCGCTTCGTCGAGGCGCAGGAGGTCCTTGTACACGTTGCCCATGTTGCTGTACGCGTCCGCAAATGTCCGATCGATCGTAATGGCTTCCTGGTAGTGCGCCAGCGCTTGGTCGAGCTTGCCCTGCTCCTTGAGGACGCTGCCGAGGTTGCTGTGCGCGGCCGCAAAGTTCGGGAGAAGCCGCGCGGCCGTCGTGTAGCAGTGGATCGCCTCCTTCACCATGCCTTTGTCCTTGAGCGCGTTGCCTAAATTATTGTACGCGTGCGGGTGGTCCGGCTTGAGCCGCAGTGCGGTCCGGTAGCAATTGATCGCCTGCTCGAGCTGGCCCATCTCGCGGAGCGCGTTACCCAAATTATTGTACGCGTCTGGGAAATTCGGCTCGAGCTGGATCGCATGGCGGAAAGTTTGTACAGCGAGCTCGAGTTGGCCGACGTCGTAGTACGAACTCGCGAGGTTGCCGTGGGCGATCGCGAAATCGGGACGGATTGCGATCGCGCGCTTGTACGCGTGGATCGCCTCCTGTACGCGTCCGCTCTCCTTCAGTACGTTGCCCAGGTTGCTGTGCGCGTCCGCAAAGTCCGGCGCCAGTCGAATGGCTTCCTGGTAGTGCTCAATCGCTAACTGAAGCTGGCCGTCGTCCTTGAACACGCCGGCCAAGTTGCTCCACGCGATCGCAAAGGTCGGCTTGACGCGGATCGCCTCAGTGTAGCAGCTCTTGGCGTCCTCGTAGCGGCCCTGCACCTTGTACAAGTTGCCCAGGTTGCTGTGCGCGTCCACGAGCGACGGGTCCAGCACGAGCGCCATCTTGTACGTCTCAATGGCCTCATGCGTCTGGCCCAGCTGCATGTACGAGCTCGCGAGGTTGTTGTACGCGTCGCTGAAGCGCGGGTGCAGCTTGATGGCCTTCAGGTAGAACTGGATTGCGCCGAGCAGGTCGCCGATCTCCTTGAGCGCGTTGCCTAGGTTCCCGTACGCCTCGGCGAAGTTCGGGTCCACGCGGATGCACTGCTGGTTGAAGAAGATCGACTCGGAGTAGTGGCCGAGCTGGAAGTGCAGCGCGCCCAGCAGCAGCAGGTTG
This sequence comes from Globisporangium alternatum, assembly GCA_023334315.1. Classification (NCBI taxonomy): domain Eukaryota; phylum Oomycota; class Peronosporomycetes; order Pythiales; family Pythiaceae; genus Globisporangium; species Globisporangium alternatum. Next base: position 5,825 of record JAASGT010000461.1, on the reverse strand, counting down.
TCCGTGCGGAACGCGTCCGACTCGTAGAGCTGCTCGCACACGCGCAGCGCTTCGCGGTAGTAGCCCAACTGGTATTGCTCATGCGCCAGGTGGAACAGATCTGTTGTGCGCATACAGAGTACACATACGTGTGTGTGTTAATACGGCAATAGAGAATAACAATGCACTGAGCTTGAAAAGATGGACGCGTACGTACAGGTGAAGCGCTGCGCGCCGGCGTCCATGGCCAAGGTCGGGTCCGCGGTCGCGAGTGGGCTCACTCCGCCGTGCATGCTGTTGTAGTTGTTGTGGCTATTGAGGATATGGCCGGGGATGTGACTGTGGTTGTGGCTGGTATAGGCGGTGTGGAAGCCCGGATGCGGTGTTGCGGCTGGGTCGTGCGGCGGCCACCACTGCTGGTGCGCGGATGGTCCTGCGACTGGTGCGACCTCCTGCTGCGGCTGGCGCGAGAATGCGGCGGCGGCCGGATAATCCATCGGGCGTAACTGGAGGGTCGGCCGCGTTCTATTGTTGTTGTCGCGTGGTGGTGGGTGCGTGCGGATTGATGGAATACGTCAGTCGGTTGGGCGTCGTCCGCGACACGGGGTCTGGGAAAAGCGCCGCCGCCGCTTGGGTTCGATTGCGACTGCAGATGATAACGCTCGGGTCAGCTGATCGAGCAAGCGCAGGGTTCACTTGCTCACTTGCTTCTCTTGCCCTTGTGTGGTTGTGCGCATGGCTTGTGCACATGCGCAAGGGCCGCTTGTGAGAGAAGATGCCAGTCTCTGCGTTTGAAGCGTTTTGTGCGGGTGGGAAGAAAGGGACGGGACGGGACGGTGGTCCGTTCACTTTTTTCCCTTTCTCCAGCACACACACACATCCACACAAGCGCATCAAGTCGTAACAACACAAGAGCATGTCGTCACTCTTCTCTCATCAAGCAAGCGAGCAAGCAAGTCAAAACAACCTGGATCTGGATGCTTGGTTCGAATTTTGCCGGGTGTGGGGAAAATGCAGCAGCAGCTGTTGTTGCGAGAGACTCTGCGACAGGTGTGAGCTACGGAAATAATGAAAAGGTGTGTGTTCTTGGGCTTCACACACACACACAAAGAGCACAGCAAACAAATCTCCATGAGCTCATAGTGCTCATCCATCCATCCATCACCACCATCAGCAAAGTGCAAACAAATGTGCAGTTCATTCATGACTTGCGTTGCCTGTTGAGCACACCCACAACAACAACAACTTGCGGTGGACGAATTTCGAAGCTTGTGTTGCAACTTTACTTGAATTCAGATTCGTCGCTCGACACTAGCAAGCGATATTAAAGTGGCTCCCATTTTCATCTAATCCTATCTTGGTTATATAGATGAAATATTGGGTTTTATAGAAATGGTTGGCAAACAACTTGAAAAAGTATGAGTATACTTTTTCAAGTTGTTTGCCAACCATTTTCATTCCCAAACGGGTGAAGGGTTAAAGTATCTAACTGAGTAGAATGGTTGGCAAACAACTTGAAAAAGTATACTCATACTTTTTCAAGTTGTTTGCCAACCATACTCGCTTATATACGCGGGAAATGATCAACAAACGGCGCTCCAATGAAAGGCAAAACCAGCTCAATCAAGAGCGCCTTCACCGAAAATGAGCCTGTGGCGCGAAGGGATGCAGCGTCTCGCCGGCGCTGTCCGCGGACGCACGGCGCTGGCCCGACATGCAGTGCACGCGCAGCAGACGCGCTCGCTGATCACGATCAAGAAGTCGCCGATCCTGACCAAGAAGCCCGCCGCGTACCCCAAGAAGCAGCCTAAGCCCATCTCGACTGTGGACGCCACGGCGGACGTGGATGCGGGTGAGCCGCAACCACCGAGCGATCGCAAGACCGTGCGCCTGGCGAAGCGCATCGCCATGTCGGGGCTCTGCTCGCGCCGCGAGGCCGAGAAGTACATCGAGTCCCACGACGTGATGGTGAACGGCGAGGTCGTGACCGACATGGCCACCGTCGTGGACGTCAAGCGCGACGTGGTCACAGTTAATGGCCGCCCGCTCTCGTCCGTCGAGAAGCTCAAAGTGTGGATGGCTCACAAGCTCTCAGGCGTACGTAGCACTGCTAGTATCGTGTATGTATGTTGTTGTTGGCTCTCTAAAACTAAGCCCATGCTCGTTGATTCGCACACATCACACAGGAACTCGTGACGACCAGCGATCCGCAGGGCCGGCCAACGATCTTCGACCGCCTCAAGGTTATGGGGCTCACCCAGCACATCATGCCCGTCGTACGTACCCACTCACAGTCACTCTACCGATAGCCATTGACCATACCCCCACACGCGCGCTCACACTTTACCCGTTGCATCCCTGACAGGGCCGCCTGGACTTCAACACCGAGGGGCTGCTGCTCTTCACGAACGACGGCGACTACGCGCGCGAACTCGAACATCCGAAGAACGAAGTCACGCGCGTGTATCGCGCGCAGGTGCGTGGCAACGTGTCCGAGTCCAAAATCCTCGAGCTGCAGCGTGGGCCGCTCGTGGATGGCGTCAAGTACCGCCCCATCGAGGTCACGGTTCAGTCCACGGACAAGAAGGACTCGTGGCTTCAGGTCAAGCTCGCCGAGGGCAAGGTGCGCTCAAAATATCTATTTATCTATCTATTGTGTACGAGGGCTTAATACCCAACGAGGCAGTGTTTCAATGAAGACTAATCACTCATTTAATTGTTTTTTGTTGCTGTAGAACCGTGAGGTGCGCAAGGCGCTCGCGCACGTGCGGCTGGTGGTCAAGCGCCTCATTCGCGTGCAGTACGGACCGTACCGTCTCGCCGACCTCCCGAAGGGCGCTGTGCTCGAGGCGCGGCCAAAGAAACTCACGGAGCGCGTCAAGAAGCCCGCGCCAATGAGGTTCGTTCTTGACTGAATCGCATTATTTCGTATATTCAGAGATTTCAATGAATACCTCAAGCTTATTCCGCACTAACATGTCGTGTCCTCTGTGTGGCTCTTTGATTTGCCGATAGATAGATAACCACACAAGCAACGTGACTGCTGCTGCAAAATATTTTTCACGTCTTCTTCGTCGAAGCTGTGATTAACTCTCCCATATACAGATATGTAAATAATTGTCTGAGTATAACCTGACGATTCGCTGTCGTCTTACAGCTCGAAGGACTCGCGCTCGAGGCTCACACGGTCCGAGTTGACCGTGTACCGGTCCTGCTCGGACGGCGACTGGATGGACTTGTACCAGGACTTGCCGTCACTCGTCCCCATGCTGCTCTGGAGCTGTTCGCCGCCGGTCGTGCTCTCGCTCGCCGACCGCGTGAGGTCGTGGTTGATGAACGATGTGATGTCGCCGTTCGAGTCCTTGATGCCACCGCCGTGGGTCAGCGACGACGACGCCATCGAGGACGTGCGTGAGAAGCGGTTCATCTTGAGGTTCGTCGTGATGCGCGGGTGGCTGTAGCTGCTGTCGTCGTTCGAGAGCTGCGACGCGTACGAGTTGCTTCGGTCCAGGGAGATCTCGGACTCACCGCGGATGCTGAAGCCGCTGCTGGCCACCGAGTTGTTCGTGTCGCGCAGCGAAGTGAAGCTCGGCTGGCTTGAGCCCACGGGCGACGTCACCCCGGTGGCCGATGACATGGTGCCACTGCGCGTGTGCCGGTTAAAGTCCGCGAGACGGCTCTGGTTCGCGGACGCGCGATAGTTTGACGGCATCTCGGGGCTCGTGATCGCGTACTTGGGGAGCCCGTTGTCCGCCGTGGGCAGACCGCCGTACCCAGCCGTGTTGATGCTCATCACCATTGGGTTCTTGGTGCTGTCACGGAGCTGGCCCGAGGCGCGGTCGACGCCAGCGATCGACGGGTGGAAACCATTGTTGTTGATATTGTTGTTGGCGAGAATGGGGACGGGCGTGACCATTTCGTCGACAGAGTTGCTGCGGCTGCGGCGTCTGCAGCAAAGCACAAATAGACTCATGATGCTAAGCACCGCGACGCCGGCGATGGCCGCCATGAGGATCGTGCGACTCTTGGAGCTCGCGTTGCCGCTCGTGTTGTCCGCATCACTCGATGACGAGCTGTCGCTCTGCTTGGTGGGAGTCGGAGTCGGGGTCTTCGTGGTCGGTGCCACAGTCGCGATCGGATCCGTATCATCAGCACTCGGCGTCTGGGTTGTCGGCTTTGGCGAAGGCGTAGGCGCTACCGTCGGTGCTTTGGTCGTCTTCTTCTTGGTCACAGCAGGCGTGGTGCCTGTGCTGCCACTCTCGCTACCAGAGCTGGAACTGATCGCTGGCTTTGGAGTCACTGTCGGTGTCAGACTCGGAACTGGTGTGGGGGTTGGCGCTGCGGTCGGAGCTTCAGTGCTCGGTGCGGGGCTTGGAGTAACCGCGGGGGTCGGTGCTGGCGTCTCTGGCGCAACAGTCGCTGGTGGCGGCGGTGCTGTCGTCACCGGAGCTGGTGTCGCTGGAGCCGAGGTTGCCGGAGCTGGAGTCGCTGCCGCTACAGTCGCAACAGGCTGATCTTGTGCAAGCGCTGCTCATGATAAATAAACACGCTCACGGTTAGTCGCTATGACAAATCCCATTGCCTCAAATGCACGTACGCGTACGTGTGTCGTACCTGTGTGGTGGCTCAGCGCCAGCGCCAAGCAGACGCAGAGCAGCGTCCACGTCTGTCGTCGCCACTGGCATCTCAGCCGCCTCGCTGTAGACGCCGCTGGAGGCATGCCTTCTGCCATGTTCGTCTGTCCGGTGATCATCGCCTGCGTTGAAGCTATGAGCTGCTGTTGCTGCTGGTTCTCCGCTCACGTGTGCGTGTGTGTCGTAATTAATACTCGTCTTGAGCTCGTCTACGTGCGAGCGGCGGTGTCCTGTCTGTCGTGCGTGTGCGAATTATAAATACTCGAATGCAGTGTCCTGCGCAATGGGGTCGTGAGAGACGAGATGGAGTAGAGGAAGAGGAAGAGAGAGCGCGTCACCTGCTGCTGTTGCTGAAGCAAGCTGGCCTCCGGCGGTACGCCATGTTTAGCACGGGTGATCTATTATTCGGTTGGACGAAAAAGGAGGGCGGAGCTGCGACCAGGTGGCGAACTGAACAATCGCAAGTGGTCCATCTCCTCCTTTATCAATGCCTTTATAGTATAGGTATACATTTTAAAAAAGTTTACTATGTTATATAACCTATAAACTACCTTTATGAATGTGGATTTTATTGCTTCTATCAAGGGTACTCATGATTCAAGGAATCAAGTGAGGCATGTTGAAGTGCGTCCTGATTCTTGCATCACCACCATCCATGCAACCAAAGCGAGTGGCTTTTACATTCCCAGCTGCAGCCGGCACAACCAAGCAAAGCATGGAGGATGAATTGAGCCAGCGCCGTCACTTCGACCCCATGACTCTACGCATGAGGGCTAGCGTGCTCGCTCCGGCTGATGATCAACCGCAGCTATCGTCTCCGCTCACTCCTAGAATAGAGCGACAATCTACATGGAGGGTTCTTGCCGTGGATAGTGACACGTCGCAGTCGATTGGGGTATTGTGGTGTATCTGCGAAAGAGAACACACGCTTGGGAGCTGGAACTCCCACAAGATACCAACATGCATTGACCTGTTGGGTGTCTTGCTAATCTTGAACTAACATGCACAGGCTCTGGCGCCAACTGCACCACCATGAGCTCCCTCCTCCACTCAGCCACTGGCAGACATGAGAGCTGCCTGCTTCGTGTCCCAGGTGATACCGACTGGTACTTCCCTGGTAACAACAATTCCCTAATCAACGCTCACCAACCATCCACCCACTCGCTCATGCCAACTTTCATATTTAACGGCAAGATCCAGGGAGCGGCGTGT
>JAASGT010000460.1:0-24736 GCA_023334315.1 Globisporangium alternatum | reverse complement strand
TTCTTAAATTTCCAAATGGTCTGACCCAGGCTATTTCAGATAGCTTGTGAAAATAGTCTGGGTCCTAAAATACTCTGGGCCAGACTAAAACGAATAAAAAGGTGTTTTAAACAATTTCGTTATTAGTCTGGGCCAGACTAATTACACCTGTTACTGTAGCGTTCAACATTAGAAATACAACTACCTGCAGCTTCTCGCGACGCTTTTGCCGCGACGCGTAATTCTACAAACGGTGAACCTGTTCTTTCGCATCATACGGCGCAAGAACATCACCTTCACCATGTGCGTTTGCGATCTAGCGAATTCAGGATCAAATCTCACCAACATGATTTGCAAGCACGAGGTTGTAACGCACAGCTTTTGACGTTTACGTATGTCGATGGTCCATTCTACCAGTCTACAGGGTCGCAATGAGCATGACGTTGTCCATAATAAGAACCAATTGAAACGGACAGCATTTTGTTGAAACCGCGCACCTCTGCTCGAGCTCATTATTCTTTGGCTTAACTCCTCGCTTTCCGTTTCTGATGTATGTCTTGTTTGGCTTGCTCTTCGACGCTTTCTCAATCAATTCCTCCTCGGTCGCCAAGCGTCACATCGTTGACACGTCAACCTTAAACTGCGCAGCGACAGCGGGATTTCCCTCTCCCTTCACTTTCTGGACGGCCTAAACATACATATAGCCGCTTAAACAAGCAGAATGCTGATGACAATTAGAACGAGCGTAGACCCACCTCGTATTTGTGCTTGATCTTCGGTCGCCGGGTTCCATCGTTTCAAACGAAGAAGTGCAAGGCAGAGGGGTGAGTCACACAAGTGCTCGCTGGTATTTTGTGGACAAGGGGCAAAGGAGCCAAGTCACCCTTTTTACGGAGTAACACGTATTTACGATTTTTATGGAAGCGAGTTTTTACAAACATTGCAAACAATTCGTTATTTACAGTACTAAACAATTGTCAATTTTGGCGCCACCGCAAAGTTTCTTGGTATTTTGAAATTATGTCGTGATAAAAATCCCCCTTCATCAAAATCAGCAGCACAAAACAGAGCAGAAACGTAAAATCAGGACACTAAACGAAAAACGGAACGACAAGCAGCACGAGAAGCCCGCCACCGATGACTTCTTCCACCGCCGCCAGTGTCTCAGCTGCACCTGCAGAGGCACCAGCTGCTGCTTCTGCGCCTCCTCCTGCTGCCGTTGTTGCTGGGGGCGACAGCGACAGCGCCGCGCTGCTCCGGATGTTGCGCACGAACGCTGTGACGCCGTCCAAGGACCCCGTGTCTGCTTCACCCTCCGCAGCTATGACGTTCACGACGCCGACGCTCGCTTCGCGATCCGCCACTCTGTTGCCCGCATCAACGTCGAAAGCCGTCAACGCGACGCCGCCCAGCGGCCGCCGTGGTCCCGGGCGTCCAAAGAAATCCGAGAGCGGCTCAAAGAATGCGGCCAAGTGGGACGACGACGTCACGTCACTGCTGCTCAAGTTCCGCTACAACGACATGAAAAATGCCTTTGAGGGCGTGCGCAACAACGTGGAGGTGGGCGAGTGCTGGATCCAGCTCGCTCAGGAGCTCACGCGGCGCTCGGGCAAGTCCTTTGACTCACACCAGTGCCAGAGCAAAGTAAGATGGCTATTTTGTGTCCAGTTCTAGGTGTGAGCTTGATACTAACTGCCATGAGTGCTTTGTACCTTAGCTACGCAACCTGAAGAAGACGTGGCGCGAGATGTCGTCCAGCTCGAAGATCACGGCGTCCTCTGCTACTTCGCCACTGTACCAACTGCTGAGCCAGTATCTAGGCGCGGACGGTGGCAGTAGCAGACGCGCCTCCGCTGGTGGCAATGGCAGTAGCAACGACACTACTGTTACAACTGATGCAGTCTCGGGGGAGGCCATCATCATCCCAGGAGTCTCTCGTGATGGAACTGCTGCGAGCTCACGCAGAAGCAGAAGCGCGTCCGTGGAGGAGGCTGATGTGCAAGGTATGCAAGCGGAAGAGCAGTTGGACAATGGCGTCGAAGTTGACAGTGCAAACACTGGCGAGGACACTGAAGACGAAGACATTGAGGGACAAGACGGTAGTGAACAGGCCAGTACAGCAGCATCTTCTGCTGGTGAAGAACCGCAGATTGCTGTTGGTACTGGTACGACGGAGACAGCGGGAGCTACAGTCACGCGCAGGATACGAAGTGAGTCGCTGTCGTCGGCGGCGTCTTCGGTCTCATCAAGTGCAGTGCCTCCTCCAGCCAAGCGACAGAAGCAAATCAAGCTTGCGTCGAAGACTGCTACGCCAGCAACAACAACTGGTGATGAGGTTGCTGCTACACCATCCACCAGTGCTGCTGCGGCCATCCCTGCGGCTGCCATTGCTGCTGTCGCAAACCTTAGCGGTGGACACATCGACTCAAGTTTGCTCTCAGTGGCGAGCGGCCTGAGAACCATGATGGAGGGCGTGCTCGCGTCGAAGGAGGAGTCGAGCGACCAACAGATCCTCGCCGAGCTGCGAGAGCACAACACGCTGATGAAGCAGTACTGCAAGGAAGTAAGCAAGCAGACGACGAGTCTCAACGCGCTTATCGAGCTCTTGACAGAGAAATTCGGCAGTAATCCGTAAGTTCCAAGTGTAATCGCCGCTGCGAATTCCTGGTATGTCGTAAGATAACAGCTTTGCTACTGTTGTGCTGGTGATGCTGTTGACGTGGTTCTTGAAAGCCTCTAGCTGTACGGTCGAGCTTTGGCTGCCCCTGGTCTCCTTCGTCCGAAGCTGAGACCTGGTGCCAACCAACGGACTTGTGCTTGTATCAATGTTCAAACAAGCGCCAACTGGGTCAGAACAAGCCGCACCCACAGATCAAGCATGCCAGCAAAAGACATGCTCAAGGCGGATCCAAGGCTACGGCTCACTCAACTCACCCTGTGCACACGAGCGTGAGTCACTCGGGCAACTTGAGCACACAAGCGATCACATCCCAATAGCTACAAGCACTCGAGCGACCACACAGCTTACGCCAGCAAATCGGTGAACAAAACTGACGAGGTGAGCAAGAAGGAAGGACGGCCAACGGGTTTGAGCGTTGCGGCGCGCAACTACCGCGCCAAGCAGCTCAACCCGAACAACCCTCTCTACCACAAATGTCGTGGCGGCACGGGCGAGAAGGAAAAACCAGCGAGTCTGCCCAAAGCCGCTGTCGAGTACCGCGCGAAACAGCTCAACCCGAATAACCTGCTCTACATCAAGTCTCGCACTGGAAGCAGCGACTCCGATCACCTCGCGGAGCCAAAGCAGGAATGAAAAGCATTCGCATCAACAGAACTAGTTTCTTACAGTTGTGAGCAAAGCCATGAGGCTCAGAAGCAATACAATTGAGGTTTGAGCCCTCAAGACACGCCACGTTCTGCTTGACCCTGTGATCTTTTTTGAGGACAATGGATGGTCACCAGGCGTTGAATCTTTCCACAGTCGGCCTTTCACGACCGCAGGTTTTTGACACGCATGAGCGGCTCTTCATATGGTATGTTGAAAGGATTCGAGCGGTTGAGATCTTTCTGTAATCTGCAGATCTCGAGATGATGGTGCATCAACCAGATCTCCATCATTTCCCAACACGCCGACTCGACCATACCCACACAGCGTCTACCACCAACACGCACACGGCATCGAGATGAACACATTGCGACTTCTTCTTCTGGCTGCTACTACAGTGTGTGCACTGCTGGCTATTGTCTCCGTCGAAGCCGAGATGCAGCGCCACCCTAAGGCCAACCCCATCAAGTCGGTGAAGCAAGTGATCGAAGAGACCCAGCAGCGGTTGTCCGAGCGCCACGAGTTGTGAGAAGCAGCGATCGCATCATTGCAATGTGAATCCAAAAAGCGCAAGACTGCATCTTGTCTGATTCGATTCGAGCAGTGCTGGTAAAAGACTGCGACTACGAGCCTCGTAGTGTTGACAAATCGCTCGTATCAATGCGCAAGTTCGTGCGGATTCTTACAACACAACCAAGGTTCAAATATACAAGTACTCTCCTTTATTGCAATCCACATACATCTGGGCATTGTTGGTTGAACGATCCCATCGTGTTAGCGGACGTCTCTTCGTTGTGGAAACAAAACAAAACGAAGCACTCTCTGCTCTATTCATCACAGTCGTCGTCGTAATCGTCCAAGAAATCCGAGTTGTCGTCCTCGTCGCGCAGGATCTTGAGCTCCACGACGCGCGACTTTGACTCGGCTGCAAAGTGCAAGATCAGTGCAACGACACCTCGGTCGAGACTCTTGACATCGACATTGTGAGTGTTGTCAGCTGCTCGTTGTCCTCCTCGTTAAATTCTTGTTGCTCAGTGAAATCCATAGACAGGAACGCCAGTCGGAAGTCCAATGGTAGCAAGCGGCATCTTCACCACTGGGATGGACTTGCTAACGAACTGCGTCATGCGAAAACGCGCCGATCGCTCAGCTCTGGAGGCACACTCACCTTGACGTACGCTAGCGTCTTGCTCGCTTGCAGCATCGCTTCGATTGCAACCAGCACCTTCACGCCAAATGGGGTATCAACAGTGCAATCCAGCGTGAGTTTTCCGAGTGTTTTCGCGATTGCGGTGCCTCAATCTTGCAACTTCTGGATGAACGAGACAGTGTCCTGATCAGGTTGACACTCGGTCAAGCAGAGCTCTTCGATCAGCAGTACCAGCTCGGCCGGCGCCATCGGTTCTGTTTGTGAGCATCGCCAGTGTGTCACGTGACACCGCGAGAGGTCGCAAAGAAAGTGTACGCGCACATCGCAGCGAGCCATGCGAGCGAGCTTCGAGCATTCATGCTGGAGAAGAGGTGATGAGTCTGCTGCCGCACTGCGAAGTACTCATTCATGCATGCCTGTCAGCGAAAGCAGAGGAGGCACTAAGGTTGAATGAAGAGTTTTGTGTACAAGCGCAAAATAACAGGCTATGCAAAATACAAATCAAGAGCGTCGTCATCCTTCTCGGCGTTGTCCCCAAGGCCTGGTACCTATGCTCACCGCCGTGAGAATGACGATCTGTCGGTATGTTGGCTCGGCTGCAAACTGGAAGACCAAGGAGAGCACATCGCGATCGAGTCGTCCTGAGACTGGTCCAAGCAACGACGCACGGTGGTGCTTGTTTGGTGGAGCGTCGTTGTATCCTACCGCTGGCATCGCGCCTCCTTCACTCTGCATCACAGACAAGAATGCGAGCCGCGCCCGGAGCGGCAGCTGCTGCTTCGCTATCGGGAGGTACTAGTCGTGAAACTTCATGAACTTTGGCTTGAACGACGCGTGCAGAGCCGACGGGATGCTCAGCTAAAGGTGCGCCAACGTCTTGTTCGTCGAGAGCACGTGCAGAAAAGCCACGAGCTCTTTCGGCGTGAATTGTGCGTATATCACCGTCTACAACGTGAGCTCTCGAAGAGTCTTGGCAATTGCACTGCTCGGGTCGCGCAGCTTCTTGATAAACGCGAGCGTGTGCGGTCGAGACCAAAAGCTGTGCACGCTCAGGGACTCGATGACACATATCCCAGCTGCATAGCCTTGCAGCACCGTCTCGATCTGCTGCGGCGCGTCGTGAATCTCCAGTGTCTTCAGTTTCGTGCACGGCGTCAAGATATGACGCAGTTCGTGGATCGTATCTGTCACGCTCTTCATGATCTTCAGCGTCTCCAGGTGTGGCCCAAGGAACTCGAACAGCGGCAACAAGAGGTTACCTTTAGGTGCAATCTCGACGCCTTTGACGTTCAGCTTCAGCGACTTGATCGAGCCTTGGTACTCGAGAGAGCGTGAAGTCCCCGTTGCCGGCTTTGGGACAAAGCGGTCCACCAGCTCTCGGGGCACGACACAGTATCCACACCACGACACGAAGATGTCAATCCAGCGGCACCGCTCATCGTCTCGAATGACCAGGAACTCACTGTCCTCCTTGAGGAGAAGCGGTTCAGGTTTCTCTGACGACTGTTGGTAGTCATCGAAAGGATTGAAGACCACGGTGCCCTTGGTGAGAAAGACGGAACCAGCGTCCTCGTCAACGTCGCGAGGATCGTCGTGGCGGTTCTTCGGGTATGCGACTTCATCTTTGTCGTCCACGCCGTACCAGGGCGACGATACGCGCTGATACACGCCCTGCTCCGCGCTCTTCTTAATGAACAGGTGTGCGTACTTCGCGCCTGCGAAACGGGCTTCTTCGTTGAAAGGCTCAGTGATGTCGTCACCGAATGGATCGCCTTTATAGCCGTACGCGGAGCCCATCTCGTAGCGTCGCTGATCGCGAATGCACTGTCGCCGCAGCTTGCGGTCCTCCTCCTCCGTGTCGATCTCGAAATATTGGTGCAGCGAGTCGCGGTCAATGAGCTTCCGCACCGGGTACAGCATGTCGAGCATGCCTACGATCGCTTCCATGTCTGTCGCTTGAAAATATCGGTCTTCGAGCGTCAGGCTCGAAATGGTCATCATGGAGCACTTGCTAAACAACGCAAACGTGAACCACTGCCAATTGCAAGCGCGCGCTTTGTCGCCCGTGTCCACAAATACGTAGTCTAGGTGAAGCTCGTCGATGTCTTTCGACACTGCGAGCGCAGAGCAGAGCGCCTGGAACCGCCGCGTGTGCGAGTAGCTGACCACGAACGCACCCTTTTTTGACGTGTTGTCTAAGTGCAAGTAATGCGTTCGCTCAGGGACGATCTTTGTGGGCAGTGCTTTCACTAGCGAGGTCTGATCGAGCCTTGCAGAATCCGTGATTCCCTGGAATATGGTGCCGAGCTCAGCGATGTGCATTGTTCCAAACGTCCACTCGTTGTACAAGTTGATGACTGGCGAGATCTGCACGTCCATGGCCAGGAACTCCACCATCGCCGTTGAGCCGCCTTTGGGCATCGCCAGGTGGTTGATGTCGATCTCCGCGCGCTCCACTACAAAGGAAAACGCGTACTTGAGGTCGTCGTCAGAAGATCATCACCACCATCGCGAGCATTGGTGAACTTGGCGAGTGTTCGCTTGGACTCGCCCGCAATGCCCTCCACCAGCGTGCGTACATTGTTCAGATACTCCCAGACACTTGAGCGATCCAAGTGGCGCGGCGGCGTGAACGAGAGCGTCGTGGAGTACTTCCTCGGTGCCGACTGGAGCTTGAGGCGCATCTCTGGGGTCATCTACGCATACATCTGGTTAAGCGCGCGCTCAAAGCGACCACTCGAGTTGATCACCAGGTGCCGGTCGATCACCCAAAAGAAGTTGCTGTAGTAGAGCGTGTCGAACGCACAGTCACCTCCCCCGGTGTTGTCGCTGAACTGGAGCTAGAAGCGCGGCAGGATTTCCCGATGGCGCTCCTCCTTGCTGCCATACTCGCGCAGATCGACGCCCACGCAGCCGCAGTAATTGAGCAGCAGCTATCACAATGCAGCGTTGTCCACGACCGCGATGAGCGCGAGCAGCTCGAGGCCTCGCGGCACTTGCGCACCGTGTCCCACCAGATGCCGTCGAGCGAGCTGCTGAGCAGCACGAGCACCGAGCAGCTCCGCGCGGCGGTGCCCGTATCTCGGATCGTGGCCTCAGACGAGCGCGGCAGTGAGTCGCGCACGATGATCAGCTGCGCGTTCTTCTGCAGGAACGCGCACCACGGGTGCATCATCGGCCATCTGTTCGCCATCATATCTCTGATCCAATCCAAGAGCTTCAACAGCCGTGTTCAAGATCAGGGAACAGCAGTACCGTAGTTACCTCAACGAGCGCGTTCAACGCTTGAGGTAGCTACGGTACTGCCTCTTACGCTATTTCTCTTATCCGATACTAGCAATCACTAATCCGATACCATGAAGTGGAATGTTACAGTCATACATACAGCCAGATTCGAATCGTACTTAGCGCTCTTTCATGGGACATGTCCTCTGTGCCATCAACACGTCCTTTCCATGCGTTACGCGTTCATTTCCCCTGAGGTCGTCAGTCAGAATCCCATAGGCAATAGACAAGAGGCAAGCGCGATGGAGCAGGTCAGCGGCGGCGGCGGCCCGTCAGCGGCGGCGGCGCCCGTGCCGGACGTGCTGCTGGACGGCGACCGCCTCAACATGCTGCTCGACCTCGTGTGCGCCGACTACATCACCGCGAGCTACGCCAGTCGCGAGAACGGCAAGCGCGTGCTCGTCAAGGCGCTCGAGAAGCTCTTTCTGAGCGTGCACGCGCACGCGCCCAACCCGCACAGCACGCTCAAGCAGGACCCGATGTTCGCTGAGCGCGTGCGCGTGTTTTACGACGAGCTCATGAACGATTTCGCTGCCAGACGACACTCTGCTGGTACTGCTGCTGCTAATGGTGGTAGTGGAGCGCAGCAGGTGCCGCCGCCGTCGCCGCGCGTGATGGAGGACTCGCTCGTGCGCGAGGTGCTCAAGCCCAAGCTCGTGCAGGTCGTGGAAGAGATGTGCAAGGAGCGCGATCGGCAGCTCATCGTCAACAGCAGTGCAGCACAGGGCAGCGCCACTGGCTCCACACGTTCGCTCTTCTCTGGGTTTGGTGGATCGAGCTCTGGCTCCGGTACTGCCGCTGCTGCATCAGCTCCACCTGTAGTGCCGCAAGTGCTCGGAGCTGGGCTGCCGACAGCCGGTGAGATCCGCATGGAGGGCTGGCTGCGCAAGAAAGGACAGCACGTGAACCTCTGGCGCGAGCGCTACTTCATGATCCGCTCGACGCCGAACGGCTCGCACTACCTGTGCTACTTTCGCAAGAAAGGCGAGAAGGACCCGCGCGGCTGGTACGTGCTCGGTCCAGGCACGACCGTCGACGAAGTGCGCGAGTCGCCGAGCAAGATCGAAACGAAGAAACTCTTCACGTTCCGCATCCGCCACTTGGCGCACGCGACCTCCGAGGACGTCGAGGACGCGAGCGCCGGTTCATCTGGAGTCGAAGGCTCTTCGCTGTCGCTGCCACCGTCGTTCACACCTGCGCGGGCCAACAGCCACGACTTTCCAGGCTCGCCGGACAATGCGTCGGGCGTCGACCACGACTTTGACCCGAAAGCCAGCATGAAGAAGATCAACTCGCGCCGCTTCCGAAGCCGAGCAGCAGCTGCTGCCGCAGCCGCGACGGCTGCCACTGCTGTCGTGCTCACGGGTGGCCTTGCCGGTGTGGGTATTGGCATGGGCATGGGCATGAGCGCTGCAGCCGCCGCGAGTGCCGGTGCTGCTGGCGCTCTGATCGCGCAGAACCGGAGCAAGGGACCCATTGCGCTCGCCGCTGAGTCGCTTGAGACTGCGGTCTGGTGGCGCAACAGCATCCTCGAGTGCATTGCCCAGGCAGAGGAGCAGTGGAAGCGGTACCTGAACTGGTACATGGACAAGGACCACGACCAGTACGACGCTGAAGGCAACACCCGCATTGGTGGCTTTGACGAGTTCGTTGACGGTCACCATCCATCGTCGACGTCATCAGCAGCGTTTGCTGCGACCCCTGGAGCAGCACCGGCGTTTTTGAGCGCTTCAAACAGAGGACAGACGTTGAGCGCCTCGTCGTTGTCGTCGTCTGGGGTCAACCACACGAACACCCGTCCTCGGTCGGGCTCCTTTGGGACGGTGCCCCGCTCGATTGCCAAGACATTCCGCACATCAGCGACTTTCTCGCAGGAGACGTCGTGGAAGCTGTACGACTTTTCGTCCAAGATCCGCGTGGATGTCGAGCGCGCGCACCAGCACAGCTCGTCGGACTTGCGAGCCCCGCCGCCTGCGCTGCGTACGAGTGTGAAGGTGATGACGTCACCCAAGAAGGTCTTTGAGATGCTCATGAAGCCAGACAGCAGCTTTTACAAGTCAAACCACGTCATCCAGGACGCGCAGATCCTCGAGGAGCACACGGAAGACCACAGCGACGTGGTGTACTGGAAGCTCGCGCCGGCGTTCCTGTGGCCGTTCCAGGTCGAGTCGCGTGACTTATGCTTGCTGCGCTACTGGCGCAAGGAGCAAGACAGCTCGTACTTCATCTGCTTCCAGTCGACGACCCACCACAAGTGCCCCGCGTCTGACAACAATTCAGTACAAGCGAACGTTATGGGCGGTGGCTTCATCATTTCGCCCCGCGTGCACGCCGAGGAGAGCTTTGAGGAGTGCTGGGTGACGCTCACAATCCAGATGAACCCGAAGGGCTGGATCGACTCGTCGCTGGCGCGGTCCTGGTACTACATGCACGCGTACGGCGTGTACTTTCTGGAGATGATCACTGCGATCGGGTCGCCGTCGTCGGGTACAAAGGCAATCAACCACCGTCGTCCGTCTCTCACTGGCGGTGGCGTCTACCCTGACGGCACGGTATCTGCCACGGCGCCGAGCAGCCAGCTGATCGTTTCCGAGACCAAGTTCCCGATCCTCGAGCCATTCCGCACCGACTTGACTCTTCAGCACGGCCTCCCGACAAAGTTTTGGAGTGAACCGAACGCCACTGGCTTTTTCATCCGCAGCTCCCAGTACCCGTCTACAAAAGCAAAGATCCCTTCGCAGCGCCAAGCTCTGCGGCTCGTGAACGTGGAGTTGTACAAAACCAACGAACCAGTAGAGCACATCGGTCTGTCGTCATTCGTCGGCTTTGAGCGCAAGGACGATGCTGCTGGTCTCGCGCGTCCGAACGATCAGTCGCAACTGCTGATCATCAATTTCATGATCCCAGGGCCGCCACACCACTCGCTTGTGCTCTACTTCACTCCCGAAGACCCGACTGAGCTCACAAAGAACTCGGCGTTTGCAGAGCTCTACCATGAGTTCTTCTACAGTGCGAACGACGATTTTCGCAGCAAGCGACTGAAACTGATCCCACGCGTCGTCCAGGGCACGTGGCCCATTCGCGAGGGCGTGGGTACTACACCCGCAATACTGGGCACCAAGTTGTATCAGAAGTACTTCCAGGGCAAGCAGTACCTCGAAGTGGACTACGACATCGGGAGCAGCACAGTCGCCGCTAGCATCTGCAAGCTGCTGCTCGGGTACTCGCGTGACCTGATCATCGATCTGGCGTTCGTGATTGAAGGGCAAACCAGTTTAGAGCTGCCCGAGCGAGTGCTGGGGACCGTGCGGCTAGATTGCATCGACCTGCGCCACGCCGTACAGCACACGAAAGAGCAGCGCAGTTGAGCTGGCGTGCATGGAGAGAAGAACACTAGTAAAGACAAGTGCAATCCAGTCGTTTAAATTTGAACGCAGTGGTGTTGACTTGCACTCGTTGAGTCTCACCACGTCCCCTCCAGCATGAATGCTCGAAGCTCGTCCGCACGGCTCGCTGCGATGTGCGCGTACACTTTCTCTGCGATCGCTCGTGATGCAAACTCCACGTAGAACCCTCTCTGTAGGGCTTCCCGCCTTGGTGCAGCGGATACATGTGCAGGATGCAACGCGCTTGTAGAACTTCTTTAGCTCTTCCCAGCTTCCTCGAAGCTTTAGCTATCGCGTTTGGACTCGCTGACGCGAACGCAGCGATGGCATTGGAGTCAAGCAGCTCTGAGAGCTCGTCAGCAAACACGAACCGTGTGATGCCACCGAAATGCGAGAAACGAGCACTGATCTCTTCGTTCGCCAGTCCAAAGAGCTCTTGTCCCGCGACCTCCAGCTATCCAGGCGTCCAGGGCGGCATCACGCGCTCGTAGAGCGCGTTCTGGAGAAACTCGCGGTACTTTCTTTCCCAAACCAGGCGACGCGAAGAGGATTGACGAGCCGAACCAGATCTGCAGCTTTCTGCTTAACCGCAGCTTAAAGAATGCTATCGAGACAGAGCAGCAACAGGCAAAGCGACAGCGCCTAGTGATATCATTGCGTGGGTCTCGAGAAACTCGACCAGCAGGACATTGGGCGCCGAGCCAAAGTCTCGCGTCGTGCAGCTTCAGTCTATGGCTAACGAGAAAGACTATTAGACCTCTCTGTCTGCTGCATCTGTCATTCACATCGCTCTCTACTTCACATTTCGCTGTTAACCGCGCTTTCGTGAGTCCTTTGGGCGTCCAGAACTCAACGGACTTTGCTAAATGTCGAGAGCTTGTTTTGCTGCACCGCCGCCTTGGCGCGGGGTTGGTTCTGAAGCTCATCACGCTGTTAGCTTTGCTCCGAAAGTCGGGGCCATGAGAGAAACTGGACATCGCACTTTCGTTTCGCACACATCCAACTTGATTCTCCTCTTGATGAGCAAATCTGATGATGAAGACTGGAAGTGCAGACGATGATCGAAAGCGCGTTTGATGACCAAAATACCCTTGTGACACTGTAGAACTGCTGGCTCGGGGTGCTCGAAAGATGCGAGCTTTGCTGTTGTGTACTATTCAGGGACACCCTAGATGCTACTCACTCCTTTTGATTGCTACCTGTGGTCTGCGTCCACAGGATGGCTCACACATAGCGACGACGTGTATTTATTCCGAGAGCTAGCATTGATCTTATGATGAGCGTCAGCGACCGACTCCTCCGCGCCACCATCAGTACCCAAGTTGATCAGCCCCACGGTCGACGTAAACTACAAGCAATCGACGCTGCGCGATTCGATGCCTCTGAAGCAACGAACCGTCGTACGGTGGCTGCTCCTCGCCATCAACGTCGCGTCGACGCTGCTCACGCTCTTCACGGGGTTGCGCGAGAACCCAGTGGTGGTCTTTGTCTCGGGCAAGTACGACCTCGTGCGTTCGCGTCTGCTCGAAGGCCGCATCAACTACAAGATCGTGCGCGACGACCTTCTCGATGTCAACACGCTCGTCAACCTCACGGACGTCGGTAAGAACTTCCGGTTCTTCTCCGCTCCGAAGCGAAGCCCCGCGAACCTGGGTGAAGACCGCAGCACCTGCGTCCGCGTCAACTCGATGAACGCGACGGTCATGACGCTCAATTACGACGACTTTTGGGGCACCGGAGCGCGTCGCGTGCAGATTTTCCTCTACAGCATCTCGGCGCCGCAGTGTGCGATCATCAACTTCCAGTCCGACTGGTACGACGGCTGCCTACTGAGCCACGGAATGAACGCCTCGCAGTGCCACCGCCACATCCTCACCAACTTTGATGACCTCCAAACCGATCGCCTCGTGCAAGTCGGTGTCGAGCGCGACTTTGGCGAGCCCGGAGTGCCGTTCCTCAAGTGCCTCGGTCGTCCTGAACGCAGCTTTCGCTACGTTACGGACCTCATGGTGCACCAGTCATACTGGGCGGGCGGCAGCTACCACGTAGAGATCCAAAGCAGCAAGTGCGTGGCCAATCCGCTCATTCGCAATAGCGACCTCAAGTACGGGCTCTTCCGAGTCGAACCCGCGGATCACGCGGCCGACGTGTTCGTTGCAGTGGACAACAGCGGCTGGGTCGCGTCCATCATCGTGGTCTCCTACGGCATCGTCTCGATCGTGATGATAGCGAGCGGCGTCCTCGCCGCCGTGGTCCAATCGAAAGGCGTGATGTACCTGCCCATGGGCGCTCGCTTCCTCAAGGAGTCGCGCATCTTCCGCTACCTCTTGCCGTCGATGTCTGTTGCTACAATGGTCACCGACGACGAGAACGCGGTCATTCGCTTCAAAGGCTCGCTGATCATGGCCTCGGACGTCTGGATCAACCACTGGCTCTACATCATCCTGAGCATGCTCGAGGCGCTCGTGAACCTGCGTATGACATACGTCGTGCTCGAGATGGGTACGTGGATGCTCAGCAAACAAGTGAGCCTCACGAACTTTATCTTCATGTGCTCGGCGCTCACGCGCATCACGTGGATCATGTGTCTGCTCCACTCGCTGCTGCGTCTGGGTACGAAGCTTGCGCTGCGAGGGCTCAAGACGCTGAAGCTCCTGCGCGCGCGCGCGCGACACAACATCGAGTGGTACGTCGACGCCTCGGCGCTCTTCATGGGCTACAAAATGTACAGCCTCCTCCTCTGCATCATCCTCTACTTGTTACTCGCAGTGAACGGCCGCACGACCTTCATGGTACCGCAGGCGTTCTACAAGCAAGGCGTGTATGGCGGCTCACCCGAGATTGCGCAGTTCTGGGGGAACGAGATCATCTGCGACCTTGCAATCATCCTCTCGATCTTGACGCTCTTTGGCATGGCCGTCGGATCCCTCATACTCATCACGCCCTACAGACACGCGATCAACAACGGCTTTGTGCGCCTCCTGCAGCAGCGGTACGTGCTCGTGGGCTGGGACATCTTCGTCGTGATGGAAGCGCTCGGGATCGACCCGTTCAATCCAGATCTGGTCGACCAGGGCACGGCCATGACGGCCTGCTCCGTGGGCTCTATCCTCCAACAGCTCTATCAGTCCGGTCCGAGTGGGCGCGTCCAGTTAGCTGGCGACTACCTCTTCCACGACAACGGGTTCTCGAAAGAGCCCATGCGCTTCTCGTACCCGACACGGAAGGCGCTGGCGATGGGGCTCTTGCAGAGCAAACGCACCTCGGCGGCGTCGACGAATACCAAGACGGGCTCCAAGTACACGGCGGCTTCTCACGGAGGTGGAGTAGTAGAGCCCAAGATCACAGCCCAGTTCCTCAAAGGCGGCAACCAGCTCGACGGCAACGCGAGCCAAGTGCAAGCGAGTATCTTCGATCGCCGCCTGCGCGTGTTCTGCGAGGGCAACTTCGGTCGCCTGCTGCTCGTCGACGAGCGCGAACCGGGCAAGTACTGCAAGAGCGACACGGGCTTCATGGAGTACGTCGTGCAGGACGCGCTCTCGTACGCCAATATCCTCGACATCAAGCACTTGCTCGGCAACGAGAAGAAGCTACACATCAGCTGAGAGACGTGTCGGTACTCGACGTTTTCTGATAGCTTTCGAACTACAGTGTAGACTGAGAGCTGCAAAGAGTGCCACATTCTTCATTCATCCACACGTCAACTGGAGCTCTCGCTGCTAAAATCGCGTGCACCTGGACAAGCGCTCCTGATCAGTAGCGATGGCGTCGTCATCGTGGACTCGAAGATTCACGTACAGTGAATCAGCTTTAGCACGCGATTGGTTGAAAATAAATTTTACACGCAATTCCGAAAAAACGGAAAATCAGGTTGAAGCTGGACATATGATTGCTTCTAGTGGTGTGGTGTATCTGCGAAAGAGAACACACACGCTTGGGAGCTGGAACTCCCACAAGATACCAACATGTATTGACCTGTTGGGTGTCTTGCTAATCTTGAACTCACATGCACAGGCTCTGGCGCCAACAGCGCCACGGTGAGCCCCTTCTCCACTCAGCCACTGGCGCGAAGGGTCGCGCCATCCAGGGGCCAACTGGCAGATAGGAGAGCTGCCTGCGTCTTGTCCCAGGTGGTACCGACTGGTACTTCCCTGGTACACAACAAGTGGACACCACCTCTTGAAGTCCACCTCTTGAAGTTTGCGAGGTGTCCACATGAAATACTCAGAAATCCAGCGTCAACCTGATTGGCACTGCTACTCAGGTTGAAGGTTATCAAAAATGAGACCTCCAGAGCAGGGGGGTCCTGCACCCTGGGAGCACGACATACTGTACAGTCAACCTCATTCGAACTCTTTCATTCCCAGATCAAAGCTTTAGAGCGCACTGCGGAAGACGAGGACGCTATTCGCAGCATAACCGCCAGCGAGCGCCACGACGCAGGCCGACGTCCCGACGCCAGACCAGGAGCTCCACACCGCCTATCGCGACGGAGACGTGGAGCGTGTGCGCGCGCTCCTGCTGGAGCTGCAGCTCCCGGTAGACGACGATGACGATGGAGATGCAAAGAAGAGATCGGCGAACGATCGCGGCGCGGAAGGCGTTACACCACTGGCGACTGCGTCCAAGAGCGGTCACGTGGTTGTCGTGCGACTATTGTTGGGGCACGGCGCTGCATTGGACACTGCGGATAATGAAGGACGGACGGCGTTGCGGCGCAACAAGGTCAGGTGGAATTTGTGCACGCACTTCTGGAGCGTCGAGCGGCAGTCGACAAGGCTACGAACGAAGGCCGCACGCCGCTCTACGCTGCAGCGAGCATGGGTCACCTGGAAATCGTGTGCGCGCTCTTGGACCACCACGCGGAGGTGAACCTCGCAAGTGACGAGAATTGTACGCCACTCTACTTGGCTTGCCTCAAGGGTCATGTGGAGGCAGCATGGTCGCTTCTTAGCCGTCAAGCGACGGGGCTACCAGAGCATCAAGCGAACGTTGATAAGGCAAAGACGAATGGAGCGACTTCACTCTACCTAGCATCTGAAAAGGGCCATGTTGAGGTGGTACGAGCACTACTCGAGTACTAAGCGACTGTAAACATGGCAGCGACCCCACTGTACATTGCTTCGAAGAAGGGTCATGTGGAAGTCTTGCGTCTGCTGTTGGAACATCGAGCAGCAATGGGCATCGCGACTGATGGAGAGACCCTGCTCTCAATTGCAACGAAGTGTGGTCACCTTGAAGTCGCACGTCTGCTGTTGGACCATCAAGCAGCGATGGACGACGACCAGAGTCCGCTTCACGTTGCCGCATCGTTCACTAAACCTCAGGCAGGCATGGAAGCACACGCGAATGTGGCTGAGGCGAATCTAGCGCCATAGTCGCATCGAAGCACGGAAGGCCATCCCTAACATGATTGAATCCCATCCAGTCGCCGTCCGGAAGGATGATAAGACTTTGGACTTGGCTTGAGTCTTACAGCGCTGATCAACCAATGGAGGTGCAATGGTGAACTCGGGTGAAGAAAGAGTTGGCACGAGTACGCGAGTTCTATTGGGATTATTTAGGGATACCATACAGAACGCTGACGGCATGATTGGGACAAACAGAGATGAAGCACACGCTATGGATACGAACATGGATCGGCTTGCGACGAAATCGGGGACCTCAATCATAGTGGCAGCTCTAGTTCTGCGCCACTGCGAGAACGACCGACGCGAGCACACTGGCGACTCCGACCGAGAACGAGGCCATCGTCGCTTCACGAGGACTGGCGCTCGTTTTCGCCTTTGTCACTGGAACAGAGCCAGCCGTGGAGGATGATGACGACGATGCCGAGTCCTTGGTGATGTCCTCAAGTCCTTCGATCGACGTGTCGACGTCAGCAGAAGCACTGGTGCTACGGGACGACGCCGTTGAACCATCGATCACTGGGGCTACGACCTTACCATTACCTTCGTCCAAAGCCGAAGAGTCAGCCACCGGCGATGGAGTTTTCTTTGGAGCAAGAGTGACAGGGGACGGAGTTGGCTTCGGCGTCGGCGCGGGCGTTGGTGCGGTCGTCGCAGTGGTCGGGGTACTGGTGCCAGCGGCGCAGGTCATCGCGAGCTTGCTCTTTTGGTACGCGTCGTTGCACTTCTGCGTGCCTGAGCAGACATCGGTGCTCAAGTCTTCGACGCAGAGCATCCAACACCGGTGGCCCGGAACGCTCTGGGTCTCGCACTCGCAGTTCTGCGCGCAGAGCTTGACGTCGTCCGTAGCCTCGTGGTTGCACGTGACTTGGCACGACTCGATCATATTGGAGGTGTCGGCGCCGGCCTTGGGTGTGCAGGTCTTGGTCATGCACTTGTTGTCCGAGGCCTGCAGGCGACGGTCAGGAGGGCACGCGACGGCGGCGAAGCCCAGGTCCGCGCTCGTCTCCATCAGGTACCGCGTCGTGTGGTTCGCATATTCGCCGTAGGACAGACCCGTGTTCTGCATCACGTGGTCTGCCTTGAGTAAGATCATCTTGCCGAACCAGGCGCGCAGCACCTTGTGCTCCTTCGCATCAACGTCCGCGTAGCTCAGGCCGCGCGGGAAGCGCATGCCATGCATCACCGGGCGCAGCTTGGGACTCGTCGTAATCCACTGGTCCACGCCCGAGCCGAGCATTAGCACGAGCTCGTCGGCTTTCAGGACCGGACGCACGGTCTTGCCCTCGGCCGTCTTGATCACCAAACCGGCGTCTTCGCTGCGCGTCTGCTTGGCGTGCACTTCGCCCGAGTCCGCCACGTCAAAGTACTCGGGCGCCGTCATGGCGATCATGAGCCCGTCGTCCACGTGCATCTCCAGCGAGAGCTGCGACGTGTCCTTGTACAAGCCGTAGCTCGAGAGCTTCCGCTGGCTTGGGATGTTCTTAGCCGCCTGGTAGGCGTGAAAGTGGTCCAGGTGCACCGAGTCCTCCATGAGCTCACGCGCAGTGAGCGCCACGTCCGAGCCTATTTGGATCTGCAGCGCCTTGGTCACGTCCAAGGCCTTACCGACACCAGCCACGGCGTCTTCCACCAGCTGACTGAACTCGTGGTACACCTCGAGGTACCCGGGGCAGTGCTCGAGCGTCTCCTTGCCGGACTCGTGCAGTTTGCGGCCGGACTCGGTACTGATCGTGAAGCGCTTGGTGCCGTCCGTGAGCTTGCGGAAGAGCAGGAACTCAGCCTTGTTCTCCTGGGCCGTCACGGCGCACGACGCGGCCTTGGCGAGGTACTTGGCGCGCAGCGACGCGTAGTTGGGCACGTTCTGGAGCGCGACGATGCCGTCTCTCTGCATGGCGCCGAGCAGCGCTGCTCGCGACGCGGTCGATGATGGCGAAGAGAGCGCCGTAAAGTCCACAGCAGGCACCGCGTAATCGTCCAGCACTGACGAAGCGGTGCAGACGCTAAGCGTGGACGCAACGGCAGCCACGAGGCTCAGAGTTGCCGAGAGCTTGCCGAGGAACACCATGCTGCAAATATGCGAAGGCGTGTGTGGTCGGTCAGTCGAGTGCGCTGGGCTGGGCGGATTCGGGAATGACCGAACACTCTCAGCGCAGGCAGATCTACAGGCGTGAGGTTGTCGTCTTTTCCGAAGCGCACCTTCTCGCGAGTAGCTCCGGTCGTCTGTAAAAGAGCTCCACGAAAACGAAATGCTGGCTCGAAAGTGGTGGTGTCTTCGAACGAACAACGATCATTCAATATGTGTCTTGACTAGCGTGACACGATTCAAATATATGTCCAAATCAATTTTACTCAAAACAGAAGGTCAAAATTGAATTTTTTGACAGTTTTCCTCATAGTTTTAACTAAATCCTTGTAGTTTTAGATAAAATCCTCTAGACTCAGATGAAAAGATCTGAGATACTGTTACTAAATGCCCGTATGGAAGAGACGCTGGCGCACAACCATCGCCTCAGCCGCATCAATCTGGTCCTCCGTTAGTTTGCGCCTGGATTGCGGCGCGTGTTCACCCTCCATGCTTTCTTTGAAATGCGAATGCGAGGTGAAGATGCAAGAGCAATGCTTTAAGATCTTTCTGCGCACGTTTCAAGCGTTTTAGGGTTTTGCGCACGCTTCAATTAATTTGCACACACCTCAAGAAAAATGCTTAAGACATGCGCAAAACCCTAAAACGCTTGAAACGACCAACCGGCCGGTCGCCCACCTCTGCATTGTAAAGGAAGGGCAGGTGGACAACCAGCGGCTCTTTTTGGCAATGGAATGTGGATTGTATTTTTATATGCGTTTCACTATGGATGTTTCCAACACCTTCGGATGATCACTTCTTCATGCAGTGCATGAAGCTCAAACATCGTGCTGGTGCGCCGCTTGCTTGCGATCCGAGTGTCGTCCTTCTGTAGCCATCATGTCGTACCAAACCCATCAACTCCACTCTGACTAGCTTTTGTGCCTCAATGCACCTCCACTCGAATGCTCCTGTGTTTCACCAAGCCAAGAAAGTTCCCACTCAAATGCAGTTGGATCGCGACTCAGTGCAATGTTCACTTACTTTCAGTATGCGTTTGTCCGACGCTGCTGACGACACCTCACGACACCACCTTCGCAACGAACTGCAACACGATCGTATCTCTTCCTTGTTTCTTTTCTGTATTTTGTTGGGTCGTATTGCTCTGTCGTCACGCTGTCGCCCTCTCATGTCCTGCCGCACCACTCCTGTCCTCCAGTACTGTCTCTAGAGACACAGCTCCAGGTACGTGCGGCGGTAGGCGTTGACGCCGTCGTCATCGAGCATCGGGTACGCGGGCGTGAGCGCGTCCTGCGCGTACATGTAGAGCGAGTTGTAGATCTTCCAGTAGACTTCACGCACGCGGCGCGCCGGGTGGAAGAGCCCCTGCAGCACGTACTGCAACACCACGTGCGGCCCGAGCGCCACGCGGCAGCCCTCGACGGCCTCGAACACGGCGTTGATCACGTGCGGCGACGTCTCGAAGATGTTGGGCCAGACGTAGTTGAGCAGGTGCACGAGCGCGTCCTCGCAGCCGAGCCCCACGACGCCCAGCGCCAAGTGCTTCACCGTCGTGCACGCTGTCTGCCGGTGCACGAGGTCGCGGTCCATGAGCGCGTCCTGCAGCAACGGCGTGACTGCGTAGATGTAGTCTTTGCCCATCTCGCCAATGTACTCGAACATGAACGAGAACGCCTTGAGCACGCCGTTCTGCACATTTAACTCCGGCACGCGGTACTCGTTCATGAGCGCCGGCACGACCGTGAACGGCGAACACGTCTCGGCCACGATCGCGATCGCCACCGTCGTGCACACGCGGTTCTGGCGCTCCTGCACCTTCAAGTTGTTCAGCAACGTGTGCAGCACGTCCTGCGGCCCGATCGCCTTGGCGATGTACCCAAAAGTGTTCACGGCCGCGCGCCGGATCCCCATCTTGTGCGCCTTGAGCATGTCCAGCAGCTCAAAGCAGATGCGCATCCACTCGCGCGCAGACACGAGCTCAGCGCCGCGGTCCGCAATGCGCCCCACGAGATCAATGCAGTTCTCCTGCACCTTCTCGTGGCGGTTCTTCAGGATTGGCGTCAGGCGCGGCAGCAAATCCTTGATCGGCGGCGTCATCTTCGTCATGCCGATCACGTTCACGATCGCCTTGAGCGCGCCAAGAATACTGCCCAGCACCTCCGGGTACTCCTCGCCCAGATACTCGTAGAGCACCACGCCCATGTGGCCCATGAGCTGCTCCTGGTCACACGTTTTCATCACAACCGCGATGCGGTTGATCAAATCCGCCGCCTGCATGCGCACCTTCGCCGGCTTGTTGTTCAGTCGCCACTTGATCGTACCACAGATCTGCGGCAGGTAGTTCTTCGCACGGATGCCCAGCGCGTTCACGACAATACCAAAGCCGTTCAGCATCACATACGTGTCGTCCGATGTCTGCTCCTGAAACGCGTACAGGATTCCGTCAATGAGCTTCTCCTCCAGGTCCGGACCAATGTCCGTCGCACCCAAGTTCGAAATGATCTTCTGGATCGCCTCCATCACCATGCGCCGGTACGGCTCGCTCTCGTCCTTCAGGTCGTCCACCACTCGTGATATGATCTCGCTCGCGCCGACGTTGTTCGCCAGCTCCACGGTCGTCTCCACCAACTGACGGTAGTTTCTGCGGTCCAGCGCCATGCGACGCACCCAGAAGTGGCGGAAGAACTCCGGAAGGATGTTCTCCTTCACGTACGCCGCCTCAACACCCTCCGTCGACACGCATTGCTTCACTACCTTGAGCACAATCTTCTTCATCTCTTCATCAGGAGACTGGAACTCGCGGATCAGGATCACCATCACCTCACGCGTGTAGTAGTTCGCGTAATGCGCGTCCATCAGCGGGATAATAAACCCGATAGCCTTGAGAAACGCGGCAAGGACCTTGCCACGGTGCTGACGAATACCCTTCCACAGCGGACGCAGCACCGAGTCGAACGACTCGATACCGTACGGGTGCGCCGACTCCGCCAATGCCGCCAGCGCGAGCGCAGTGATCGTGCGCACCTTCTGCTCGTCCACCAGCCCGTGCTCGATGATCTCCACTAGGTGCTTCAAGTGCGGAAGAACTGCACAGCCCATGAGAATCGCAATCTGCTGCACGATTTTGATACCTGTGTGACGCGCCTGCCATGACTTGCGCGATTGACAAACCGCCTTCAGGAACGGCAGCAGCGCTGGAATACCCAGTGCCGACGCCACAACCGCAAACGCACGAGCAGTCGTGTTGCGTACATACTCGTCTTCATTGTCGATATCCGGTCGCATAGTCGAGATCATCGTCGCTAAGCCTGCAGCCTTCGCCAAGTTGGAGATGATCTCGCGACCTTCCACACGCGCGTAGTAGTCTTCGTCGATCAGCAGTGGCTCGATCACGACGAGGATCTTGTGCACGTATGGGCGCACGAGATCGTCCAGCTTGTACAGCACACGGTCGATCACCTTCACGAGCAAGTGGCGCTCCTGCTCCTCCAGCGTCGGCGACATCAGCAGCGGCAAAATCTGGTTGAACAGTGGACCCGCACCAAACTCACGCGCCTTGTCCGTCATTTGACGCAGCGCCGTCTTTCTCTGTGGCGGAGTGCCGTTCTTGATCTTGAGCAACAAGCGCATGATCTTGCGCTCCTTGGCCACTTCAGGGTCCAGTCCTTCTTCGTCGACCTCTTCCATGAGCTTGCCAAAGTACTGGTAGTCTTCTGGCTTGATGAACGGAATGCCGTCACCCGATGGCGTCGCAGCAGCAATGCCATAGTCCTCACGAGCAGGCGTCGCTTGCATTGCGAAGCCAGGAGTCTGTCCCATTGGAGTGGGCGTCGCCAGGAGCTTGCGCGACGGCGTTCGGATCGGCACGTAGGACGCTGGTGGATCCAGCACTTTGTACCCAGTCTGCGGGAACATCGCGTCGAGTTCGTCATCTGCCAGAGGACGATTCCGCTCTTCAATCTCTCGCTCCCATCGCATGCGCTGCGCCATCTCCGGCGTGAGTGCACCGCTCAGGATGTCTGCAGCGATGGACGAGCCACCAGGTGTCATCTGAACGCTCTTGCGTGGCGTCGCATCCGCACCACCACGGTCTCCGGCGACTGGGGTCTCATCCCAGCGAGAGCGCTTGCCTCCAGGTGCTGGGGTCACGCCGCCAGCTTCGAACGAAACAGGCGTCGCATCCCACTTCGATCCCGTCGACACGTTCCATGTCACGCCGTGGACAGGCGTGGCGTCCCACCGGTTCTTCTTCGCACCAGCCGCTGGCGTCGCATCCCAGCGTGAAGATCTCGACGGCGTCGCTGCGGTCGACGCGTCACTGGCGCTCGCTTCGGACGTAGTGTCCCACTCGGACTCCTCCACATCCGTCTTGCCGTCCACCGAAGAAGCCGTTGTCGCGTCCTCACCAGTCGCGTCCCAGCGCATGCGCTTGCGCTTCTTCTTCGCGCCGTCGGCGTCACCTGCCGCTGCCTGCTGTTCCTGCACTTTCTGGCGCAGCTCCTCTTGCTTCTCCTTCAGCTCGGCTTCCTCCTCTTTTTTCTGCTGAATCTTGCGGATCACCTCGGCGCGCTCGGCATCCAGGCGCTGGCTCTGCATGATCTCCTTGTACGAGCGCTGTGGGGTCTTCCCGTCAAACACGTCGCCGCGCTCGGGCGAGAGCATGCGCTCGAATCGGCGCTTGCGGTAGTCGTTCTCGCGGTCCACGATGCGTGTGTTCACGAGGCCCGAACCGTTCTCCTCGCGCGACGCCGCGAACGGGTCGTAGTTCTCGTCGATCAACCCACTGCCATGGTCGTTGCTATGCTTGTGCGAAGACGAGCTTGACGCTTTGGCCGTCTCCGCCACGCCATCGTCGTCGTCGTCACCATCCTCCACGATCGTCGAGCTGTACGTCGTCGAGGGCCCCGCGCCGCCGTAGATGTCCGAGTCGAACTTACCTGCGGACGTAAGGCCCACGCGCTCCTCTGGGTTGCTGTCCGCCATTCTGTTCTGCGTGTTGTTGTTCCTGTTGTGATCGAAAGAGGGCGAATGTGAAGGAGCTGCTGTTGTAGAGGGAGTGAAGACGCTGTCGCTCTTTCTCGTACTCGCGTCCGCTGTCTGCTGCTGCTGGTCTGCCTGTGTGCTGCTGCGCCTGTCAACTCGCGCGATCTGCTTGCTTCTCCTTGTCGCTGCTTCCAAAAGGGCGTTTTCGCTTTCCCTTCCTTTGTTGGCACACAAGGCGTCTTACGATCGCTTCTCGCGTGGAGATCCCAAAACAAAATACGGCGCATGCCCAAAAGAAAGAAAATTAGGTACAAATCTGTGGTATAAACCAAAAGCAAGGATCCTAATTGTGGTATTGCGCATTTCACCTTTTTTGACGGGCGAATGCTTTATTTTCGATTTTATCGCTCCATATTACTTGTTTTAGCATTTTAATGAGCTGGTTTTAAAAGTGGATTAATAATTATTACCCCCATCCCTCACTTTTAGACAGCATCTGCGCAGCCAGTCATCGAGAATACGAAAGGAAACCTTGGATTGGCGGGTGGTGATCTGCATTCAAGAATTTGGTGCGCAAAGCGCTCACACCGCCACCATGACGATTTCGACGGACCTGAGATGGCGAATTATTGTACTGGTGTACTACTCTGTTCCATTTAAGAATGAACAATTGCTGTCTTGCTCTCGATCTTTTGATTCACGAAGAGGATTGGTGATATGAAAACATGTCTGAAATCCGCGTCGATCACTGCATGCGGCGCTATTTTTATCGTTGCTTTAACTCAAGAAGCAACAAAGATAACAAGCAAACTCTTCAATCGCATTTAAGAGGTTTTAAGATTTTTTACGCCGTGAGACGAAAAAATTACAATCAAATTCCAATGATTTCCAGCCAGAATAACATAGCCAAAGGGTCTTCATAGCAGTAACATACATAGAATTGCATGCTAAAAGCCACAAAATGAGCGGTGAAAGATTTGAGGTTTTTTACCATGTTAAACTGATATGTTGCACAAAAAAGTTAAATAATAACTATTTTGGCCAATAGGAATGAACTACGATTTAATAGTCAGCTTTATTGTGAGCGAGCCCTTCAATTATCCATGTTTTTAAGTGCGTGAATCCCTTTGAGAA